>LGRX02004268.1:0-47691 GCA_001247695.2 Cymbomonas tetramitiformis
GCCACGCGCTCATGGATCGCGTGGGGGGGGGTCGGCGTCTTGAATGGTGTACAGGCCGGTATCCTGGTCCCGCGACTTGATCCTAGAAGAAAAGAAAGGCACGATGAGGTTGAAGACAGAAGCCGACGAAAAGTAGCGCAGGCAGGTTAGAATGCGTACCATACAACATGCGTCGTCGTTTGGTCACCACGTTTGGCCACGGTAGTGTACTCCACCAAACAGTCGCCGCATGCTGGAAAGACGACGGTGTACCAGTTCGGGCCAGCATGTTGTTTGCGACAGCGCTCGATCTCCTTGCGACATTTGAGGATGTCGAACTTGCAGTCCACGCACAGGTCTACCAACCAGCAGCCGTCAGCATCCGTCTCATCTCGTCGCGTGCGGTTTTCGACTTTCTGAATATATTTTCCCGAAGCAGCATCAGGGTCATTGCACACGCCTGGCATTTTTGCGAGAAAGAAAGAAAGTAAGAGGTAAAGGTAAAGGGCGGGCGCTGCGAAGTTTAAAATTTGTTAAAGCCGTTTGCAGTGGGGGATACCATGGGGCATGTCCGCCGCAGCGGCGGGCATACCCCAATCGTACGAACTGTAGCGCAGAGAGTCGAGTTTCAGGGATTTAACAACAAAAGTCGAGGCAACATCGAATCTAGGGAGCGGTCGTTTGGACTTCGCCAGAAATCGCCGGCGACACGAGCGTGACGACGCTTGTGTCACGCCTTGATGAGGTCAGGTCGCGATTTCAGGTCACCCGTGACGCGACCAGGCCATGACATCCTTCCCACCTACTGTTGGATAGGCTTTATCGGCACCACCAGACCGCAGGGACTGTGTCCCATACAGCTGCCTCAGAGCCTCCAGGTCTAGTCCAGAGGCCTCACCAAGCATCCTGAACAAGTACTGTACCTCCTCAGTTGAGGATAGTCCAACCTCTTCCCCGTCAGGCAGTCAGCCGACGGGTCCCGCTGAAACCGCCTGCCATCGATCTGCTGAAACAGGGGCTCATCGGGCTGCACCCCCCGTGCAATCTGAGTATCCACCCACCTCTGACTGACCTCCACTGGGCACAAAGGCTGCCCCTCTGCCGCCCGAGCAACCTCCACCAGCTGACCATATCTGTACTTGTCTGTCTTCCGCTTCTCCAGGAAAGTGGTCATGTGGGTCTCACAGAACTTCATATCCCGCAGCCTCACCTTCTCCGCACAGTCATACCGCCAGAAGCTTGTCCACATGTCCAACCCCAGTGTAGCAAACATCTGCCGAGTGACCCCGCCCAGCATCAACCAGCAACGGGCACCCCGCTGTACAAAAGCAAACTCCAGCGGCTCCTTCCTGTTGAGCCGCCTGTCCCCCAGCCTCCTGTGAGCTGCCTCCCGCACCGCGGCCACCAGTCTGTGAGCAGTGGGGTTCCGGTCCGCCGGGACCAGAGCCAAGTCATGAGCAGTGAAAACCATAGCCGAAGCGGTCTTCACCACAGAGAAGGTCCTGGCCGCATTGACTATGTACTGCAAGTACATAGCCACGGTGACTGGGTCAGCTGGAACAGGCACCCTGGGCGGGTCACGGTCCCGACAGAAGGCCTGGTACCGTACGTACACCCGTGAGTAGCCCCGCATGGTGCTCGCCTCACGGGTGCCAGATACCGCCAAGAGCATGATTGTCTGCCCGCAGCTGCATCTCCAGCGGGTCCGCCTCGGAGAACTGCAGCCCAGCCCACTGCTCCCCAGTGCCTATGATGCCTGCATGAAAGGCAGTCCCCATCTCATACCCCTACCCCAGTCACAAGCCCTGCACCCTCCCAATGTGCAGCGGGGCCCGGGGCCCGCGGGCTCCCTCTCATCAAAGGAGACCCGCAAGAGGAGGACTCTCAAGTCCTCGGGAGCCCTCGTTGGCTCTTCCGAGGCTGGGAGGAAGGTGTCCGCAGACGGCTGGAGCTCCGTCCACTGAACCACACAGTCTATCTGCTAAGTGAACCCCGTCGGGACACAGCAAGACCCACCACGGCTGGAATGTCCAGACCGGGGCCACAATGGAGGCCGCAGCCACCTCAGCCTGCAGAAACAGCAGGAGCCTTCCGATCATCCGGAAGGGCGGGTTGCACCAGTTGACGTGCTCCCGCCAGTCCGTCTGACTGAAAGTGTCCACCCCGGACGTACCTGGACAGTGCCAAGCACTGTTGATGAAGGAAGGGACACCTGCACTGTCAGTCACAAGACAATTCTTATCAGTTGCAAACCTGTCCCGGGTGTGCCTCCACCCCCCGGCAATCCAGGGGTCCGCCCACCGAAAGATTACCGGGTTGACCATCCAGTCATTATGGTCCTTAATCTTAAAGAGGGCATCAGCCCGGGCCTCAAACTCCCTGGGCATCCAGAGGGAGGACAAAACCACCCGGTGGTCAGCACAGAAATCATGCACCGCTAATGCCAGCTCCTGGAGCTCCTCATGCCTACTGCCCGACTCAATGACAAAATGCACAGCCTGGTTGTCACAAATGACAAGCACCCTCTTCCCCCGCAGCCTGCATCAAAGGCCCGGAGAGAGAGTCAAAGATGCCACGGAGCTCCCTGAGAGTGGATGACTTAAGTCTGTCCGACATAGTCAGATACTGTAACTGTGGCCAAGCAGCTCAGGTCCTCCCAATGATTGCTCCAGCCAGGAGCCCCATGCCACCTCAGAGGTGTCCGCATGGACTGTCTCTAGCTGGAGTCCCGCCCCCCCTGGGCTCCCAGATGCCTCTCTGATGCCTACGGAAACCGTCTGTCAGCCAAAACTCAAGCTCACTCCTGACAGCATCAGAGCCTGGGACGTGAGAGGCCCAAGGCCCCCAAGTCAAGGTGTCTGCAATGAGCACCACAGCCGCCCTAGCAAACAGTCTGGCAATACCCCCGAGCACAAACCACTGGGCATTGACCAGACCTGCAAACTTGGCCACGAGCCTCAAGGGCAGTCTGTGAAACAGCCGCAACATGTCAGACACACAAGCACGGATCTTGCTCAGCGTGCACTCTCGCACGAATGCATTTCTCCAGGTCTATGCCTATGCCAATATGCACTAGGGTACGGGTGAAATACAGCTGTGACTTGGCCTCGGCCACGAGCCAGCCAGCCTCCCGCACATCCTGCACAATACGGCTCAGCACAGACAGGGCCGCGGGGTCCGTGAGAGTGGGGGCCCTAACTGCAAAAGCAAAGTCATCCACGTACGGGTGCACACGGAAGCCGAGACCCCGCCACTTACCTACGAGCTCCTTGTTAATCTTGGTAAAAACCCAGCAAACTGGGGCTAGTCCAAAAGGCAGAACACAAAACTCATAGAACTTACCGAGCCACTCAACAGCAACAAAGGTGCGTGACATCTCGTGCAGGTCCACGTGATAATACCCCGACTTATAGTCAAAGTAGAAAAACCCATCGCCCCTCCTAAGCAAGTCTATGAACGGCTGCAAGTGCTCATACTTAAACTTAGGGAACAGCAAGAAGGCATTGAGCCACTTACCATTGAAGATCAGCCGCAATTTGCCCCGCGAGTCGTCCACCATCAAAGGTAAAACAACCCGCGGCTTCCTTGAGACCTCCCTCAAGGCACCCATAAGCTCGCACTCCTGCACAGCCTTAGTAACAAAAGAACCATGCTTCATAGCAGAGGCGTGATTCCGCCGGTGCACACAAGGTGACGCCCTGCCATTCTTAAACTTCAATCGGAAACCGGTCTCGATCCACGACATCACGTACGAAGAGCGCACGAACGTCCGCCAAAACGAAGCACGAGCTTCACGTAGAGTACAATATTAGGTACCCTATAGTAGTATCTAGTAGTAGGTGACTCCTTGTGTCACTCAACCTGAAGCATCGTAGTTGCGGTCGCAGTGTCACACGTTATGATGATGACACTGCGACACGCGCCCCTCACAAGACAATCTTCCCTTCGTAATAACTTGGCGGCGCAAGCCGCCAGCCCTTACTCTGGTAATATTATCCGCAACCATTGTCCTTCAGCTGCTGCCTTATGGCAGCTGTCGTACCGCCTTCTTTCCCCCCCTCATATAGCTAGTTTATTTCGGGTTTCTCATGAGGTTATGGGCCTCGATTACGCTTCCTCTGCAGTTTTCAGATTCTGAAACACCCAATTTTGAGAATTCCTGCGTTCTCTAGCTTCAATTTTACAGCCGGCATGGTTTTTGCGACGATCTTGGCCAACGCGACCGCTGCATCTCTCTCTCGCTGCCACAAGGGAGTGGTGACCCCGGCAGCAACATCTCTTTTCCGGAATTTGTGTCCCCGGAATTTCAGCCATTTCGATGGGAGTAGTGACCCCACTTTGGCGACCAACGTCATCCGATGACAACCTCTGAGCAGCAACCGCCGCCAGCCTGGATCCTCGCAGACCTGCTGCGCTGTCCGCTCTCTGCCTGTTTTCTAATCGCCCCCCTATTTCAGATTCTGAAAATCGGCGGTAGTGCCAACACAATTCGCCATCGACTGTCAATTTTGCCACCTTCGAGGTTTTTAGAGGCAGCCGTATTTTTTATGTTGAACAATGGACTTCTAAGAAGTGGTAACCCGTCAACCGGACATCCTTGCCTCAACCCCTTTGTCTTCTTCGTCATTCTTTACTAATCAGCCATTTGGCAGATTTTCTGGCCAGATTTACAGCCCCATCGCGTTCGTCGACCCTTCTCTCCTCTCTACCCCTCTGGAAGTTGGGATTCCTCGACACCAACCTGAACAGCCTAACCCCTCAAAAGCTGTTCCTCAACGGCATCATTTTCAAGAAAATTCGACGTGTTTTGTGTGGGCAACGTCGACATTTTCAGCCATATAACTTCGCGCGATCTGTCAAGGCCAGTTCAGTTTTGACCCTTCTCCACGTCCCCATGGCGTGTGATGATCTTCGAGGGACCTGAAATTTTCTTTAAGAACGACAATCAACGTTCTCAACATTCTACGATCACACGTCTCGATCCCTTTCGTAGGTAGTGCTTAGAAGCACTTTACTTGGTAGTGCCTTAGAGGTGATTTGCTGAGTGTGCTTTTTGTACGTAAATCGGTAGTGCCCTAGACGTATTTTCTAGCATGCATACCGTAGTGTACCCTTCCATTAAATGGGTAGTGCTTCATCTTTAGTGACCACTTCGTGGTCAGGTAGTGTCACGTAGAGTACAATATTAGGTACCCTATAGTAGTATCTAGTAGTAGGTGACTCCTTGTGTCACTCAACCTGAAGCATCGTAGTTGCGATCGCAGTGTCACACGTTATGATGATGACACTGCGACACGCGCCCCTCACAGACAATCTTCCCTTCGTAATAACTTGGCGGCGCAAGCCGCCAGCCCTTACTCTGGTAATATTATCCGCAACCATTGTCCTTCAGCTGCTGCCTTATGGCAGCTGTCGTACCGCCTTCTTTCCCCCCCTCATATAGCTAGTTTATTTCGGGTTTCTCATGAGAGCTCTACTAAGTCTACCCGCAACGCGAGGCACAGGCACGTCCTGCTCACACAAGGGAACGGCTTCGCCAATCTCTTCCTCAGACAATTCAAGACCTGAAACACAAGAACAGCCCGCAGGCTTAAAGTTCATTACAAATTAGGGTTTCGTCCCCAAGAGTTCCAATTATGGTTGGGCATTCCACCTCAACCGCTAAGCATTTCGCAAAGCAATTCTCTACGCCATCGTGACGTTAATTCAGTATAGCACTCAGCTAACGGTCAGTGCCTCTGCCACGTCCTCTTCCAGCCGGGCGTGGCTGCGGACAATCGTTCTGGTGGTGGCCCCACGCATTACAATTCCAATATTGCAACTGACTGCCACGTCCACCTTGATTAGGTGGAGGGGGTGGCGGTGCCCTAGGGGCAGTAGGATGAATCCCGGCGTAGGCACCTCTGCCCAAGCTCTTAGCACGCCCCTTGGCTGCTGCGGCTTGTGCAACCTGAAGCTTTTCGGCTTTCACTTCCTTCTCTGCCTTTCTCATCAATTTCTCATCTTCCCCATCCTCTGCGTAGGACTTGCGTTCTAATTTCTCGCACATTTTCCAGCCAACCTCTGGCCCCTTGTCTGAAACCAGGGCTAAAATCTTTGCACGAGCCTTGGCGCGCGCAACGCCCTTCACTGCGGTCTCGGACAAAAATTCCCGGGCCAAAGCGACGGAATCAGGTAGATCCACACCTTCCAATTCCTTCTTGGCGTCCGCGAGAGCCAAGTGAGACGCTGAGTGAGCAACGAAGTGGTAATGCGTCTCAAGGTACTGCTTACGCAGCCCCTTGTCCTTACCATCGGACTCATTGCGCGTGAGCTCCAGTCTGTATGAGCCAGGCAACTGCGAAAGGTCAACTGCGGCTTCCCAAGGACGCTTACGATCACCATAAGCAACCTGCGAGAGTCCCTTGAGCTCAGCAAGGCGCGTTGTCGCTCTGTCCATCTGCCTCAGCAACTTCTGCTGTGGCTGCGTGAGATCTTCGCCCTCAGCAAACGCTGCGAAGGCGTCTGCATACGCCGGCTGCGCGTGTAAATCGTCAATACGCCTCTGGCACAAAACTGCATCGGTATACCACTCCATACTGCCGATAATCAATATACAGTAACTACTGAAAAAATATACTCTGAAAAATCACTGTGTCAAGAAAGTCCACACAATCACAGAACACGGCAATTGCCTTCTCAGTAATGGCGTTGGCCTCTTAGGCCTCCGACTGATCGGAAAACTCATAGGGAAACAGAAACTGTACCGCTAGACCAGAAGCCCGAAAAAGGTGAGCCAGGCCCGGAATCGATCCCCGGACCTCTCGCATGCCGGGCGAGCGCTCTGCCGTTTGAGCTACTCAGGCTATTGATGGCGATTATGGTGCGGTACAGAGTACTGAACCCCCAAACTAAGTGCCACGTAGGCGGCGAAGAGTGAAACACGAAGGATACAACTTTCCCCCAATCTGCCGTTGCGGTGCGCTCAAGGGGGCATCGCGCGGCTTTGTGCGGCGCGACTGTTGGGGGCGCGCGGCCAATGCGGAGCGATTGTATCCTCCATGACACAACCTCACTCTGAAATGTCTACGTGGCACAACCACAACCAGCTGCCAGCGTCACACCTGCGCAGTGGAAGCGTGGTGGGCCCATAACCTCATAGGGAAACAGAAACTGTGCCGCTAGACCAGAAGCCCGAAAAAGGTGAGCCAGGCCGGGAATCGATCCCCGGACCTCTCGCATGCCGGGCGAGCGAGCGCTCTTCCGTTTGAGCTACGATTTTGGTGCGGTACAGAGTACTGAACCCCCAAAGTGCCACGTATGCGGCGAAGAGTGAAACACGAAGGATACAACTTTCCCCCAATCTGCCGTTGCGGTGCGCTCAAGGGGGCATCGCGCGGCTTTGTGCGGCGCGACTGTGGGGGGCGCGCGGCCAGTGCGGCGCGATTGTATCCTCCATGAAAAACCTCCGTTTTCAGATATGCTCCGTATGACACTCATACTGCCTATCATACTACACTGATCAGAAAACCATCAGTTTCCTAACGCAATTTTTCTTCCCTGCCCGCCCACCCTTGAAAAATGGGTTCTCCAACTCAGGCTCCGATCTGACGCTGGAGTGCTTGCTGCCTTGTTGCTTCGCCTTACTTTCCGCTCTTTTTCTCGCCATTCCTACCCAACGGGAGCGGATCGGACAAGGTGACTGGGCGGTCATTCTATTTTATACGGAGAATCCGCAGGATCAACTGTCTCACTGTTGCTACCTGCGCTGGACATCAACACTTTTCAACATCCACTCCTTTCTAAGAACGGGAAGTACTCGGGCGAAGATGCGACCCACGACGTTCACGCATCACATACCTACTCACCCGTCGTTCACACGTCATGATTTCCCCCCCCGCTCAAGTATTTTAGCTCCTTCAGGACCACGTGAGATTCGAACCACCTGCAATGGATATCTAATCGGATTGAGTCGTAAGGTCTTGGATAGACGGCGTCGCGTTGGAAAATGCGTCGCAGTAAGAAGCATGAGCGATGAGACCACTGAACCGTTGACACACGGTATCACTCACCTGTGGACGACGCCTATCTTGCGGCACCAGTTAGTGGATATCGATGGACCGAACTCAGAAATTCTAGAGTTTATGAAATCGATTGTTCTTAGAAAGTTTCGTGCCTTTACTGAGACGTGTCCACATGGGGACTTTGAGGAGGGTGAGACAGTGAACGACCGATTCTTCGCCCTGCAGGTAGAGCTCGAAACGATCTATTCCCCTCCCCCCATTCGTTGCTCGACAATAGTGCGTCGAGTTTATCGGTTGGCCTGTTCAAAATGGGATACAGCTTTCAGTTTGGTTCTGCTTAAAGCGAACTTGTCTTCACGGGATATCCTTGCAGCTCGAAGCGTTCGAGAACGACGAGCCGTCATTTTTTGAAGCGGAGAGCACTGATGAGGAGTGCGAAGCCTTTGAGACTTTGCGGAGGGCCTGGCTTGAGAACGCTTACATGTATGTGGCGACTGTAGCGTCGGAGGAGTCAGCAGATGCTGTATTTGGCGACGACCGGTTGTGCATGAATGTGTGGGCCTCCGTCCACGAAGGATGCAGCGCTCACGTGCGACATCAGCACACTAATACTGCCGTTTCGGGCGTTTTCTATGTGGCAATACCAGAGTGTGCAGGCAAAATTTCTTTTGTGGACCCGCGAGCTTCGCACTTGCCGTTTGATGTGAACCAGTTAGATCACGCGCCATTAGTTGGGGAGTTGCTGCTCTTTCCGCCTTGGCTTGTGCACAGCGTTGGTGCCTCATCATACGCGAGCTCACCACGAATATCGATCAGTTTTAACATTTTTACAAGGCGCGGGGGTAGTGCGGATTGGCAAGAGCTTGCAGATACATCTGTGGCGCTCAGTATGGAAGTGGAATGAGCGATTGAACTTAAAGAAAGGAAAACGCCTTTTAAATTTGGGGCAGGCAAGAACATTTCCGAAGGGGCACGAAATTTCCTCAGATACCTTGCTTGGGAGGGGTACATAAGTTGAGATACCTTAGTTACAGATTTGGTTTGCACAAGGTAATAATTTTCCCACGAATTTCCTTGAACAAGTGAGGCAAAACTTTAGAGACCACACTTGCGATGTGGTGATACTGTAAGTGTCATATGTGTCTAACGGTTTGCGTTAGATACATACGTGTTGTATGCATATGAGAAATATAGCAGGGAAAACTATATTGTTGGCTGGGTTGACGAATCGTAGGTATAGAGGTCGCTGACATATTTTGTGGCTACAAGGGACACGCTGGGAATGATGCAGTCGCCCCGTAACAAACACGAGTGCCAACATCGATTCAGATGGTGTAGCAGCGCCAAGATATAAAGTTGTCGTCTCTACGGGTTTATGGACTAGTGGATCTGTCCCTGACTTTGAAGTTTGATCTACTGTTGGGCTACGGTGTTGCTACTAGCTTTTTTATGAGACATCGATTGTTGGAAGCTTGCACATTATCGTGTAGATCTTTACTGAAATATATCAGCTACCTGTGGACACATACGTTGGTCGGGTAAAGTTCTCCTCCCACAAATATTACTGTTGTATAAAAACGGCATCACCCCCCACTGTATCATACATCACTACGTCACGGTCATACATGCCACATGCGTCAGGTCACAGACTTTTAGAGCTCAGCTCACAACCTACCGTGTGAATCAAACTCTGCTATGCCATCATTGTCGATCGCTTGCCTCATCTTTCCGGGAATCCCAAGACTTCCTTTCCATACATATATATATATATTGCACTCGCCATCTCTCTCTCTCAGATATTTTTTCGACTCTCCGTTTAGTATTGCTAAGGAACACTTTTTTGTGGATGGTACCAAACACCCGAGCTGCGCTGCTGGCGATAACTATTCACCCACGTCAGACAGCCTTAATAATGCGACTTTTAAAGCGTAACACCTGCCTTGATTCTATTGGTTGTCGATTACGCGTGAGCGATAACAATAATTATTGCATTGGTTGTATAATACTTTAAATAGATGGTTTTGATGCATATAGTTATGTACATAGGTATCGTTCAATTATGGTATGATGACAGGAGGGTATCATTCGTGTCAAAAGCCTATGCAAAGCGAGCAGCGTAACACATGAACGATAATGATAGCTGTCACGGTAAGATACTACCCCTTACATGTATATATTGCTAGGAACGATGTCCTCCCTTCGCGTTGGAGTTATATTATACGATGCAAAATTGGATGTTATGGGTCACAGTGCAGCGAGAGGTGCTGTGTGACATAACGCACGTTATGTAACAGGCCCGACCAAGGGTCCATGGTCGGGCAGTATAAGGTCTGGAACTCTGTAGAGTTCTGCTCCGACACTTGATATGTTTTCGGGAAGGGTATCGTTTTCTGTTTAGTTGAATTATGTGTTACATTACATATTTGTTTCGCAATATGTCCGGGAGTGCGGGCCCTACTTACGGTATTTTTTTGGTATCCCAAAATTTTGTACCCCGTTTATATATTTGCGATAGATCTGATTTAATTCCGTCGAGGGAATCTTTGGAGGTGACCATTGCATTTTCGTTGTATACAAAAATCCGATGCAGCTCCTCAAAGAATTCACGTTATACATTCGCAACGTGCTCTTCCAGCTTTCCGAGCGAAAATATACTCGCTGCGAAGAGCAATACTCTCAAGGGCTTGCTGACGGATTTAACGAATACATTCCTCGCTCTCGCTCTCGCTCTCGCTCTCGCTCTCGCTCTCGCATTTGTGTTTCCTAGCCTTTTTACTACGCGTTAACGATTAAGGGTGCGCGCCAGCAAGTCAGAGTTCCTTCAAGCATCAAACGAAAGGTGGGACCCATCATTTGCCACACTCCTATGACGCCTGCGCTGCTCATCCCAAAGCCCTGATATTGATTTTACTTTCTGTAATGGTAACGCAAATGAGAGTATTCGTTAAGGAAATCACTCCCCGAGTTAGGATTTCGCGAAAAAATGTACGCGTGTGTTTGCAGGTCGCTACGGGATGTTTCCGGCACGGACCCCAGTTGAAAATATACTAATTCGATGATGAGGAATCTAGGAAAATTATCAATTTTGCATATAACGAAGGCCTTGATCCACTTTTTAACGATTTAGGTCGAAATTCGTCTAGAATCGTGATATACATTGCCGATGTGCCAGGAGGCACTGCGCGATTGACGGAGTTGATTCATCGTGAGAGAATCGTGGGGTTGCACGGTGACAGTGAAATTGGGTTTGCGAATACGAGAATAATGAGTACCGGATGTCCGGGGTATGATACTATGACACTATGATAGTATGACAGTTCCGTATGACAGGCATGGTGACACTTGGTCAGATCATCGGACTACGACCGAATTCGGGTTCAGATTGAAGAGACGATGAAAATGGGTATCAGATGTCTGGGGGTTGACAATGTGACCCGATGACGGCATGTCAGTATGACATCATGACAGTATGATAGTATGATAGTACTGTATGACCGTCACCGGGATAGTTCGTCAACGAGACACCATAATCGAAGATGTAGCATCGAATCGGAAATGGAATGAATCGAGATATGATCGGGTCAAATCCGAACGGTGCATCGTGACATGACATTGGGTAGTTGTGTCAGTGGACCGAGTTGCCTGAGTTGCAATAAGTAAAGCACTTGAGAAGTGTACGGTCTTCAGAACTCAGATCGTAACGAACGCTAACACCTAACTAATCTGGCCCTGTTCCAGTGATATAATGCAAAAAGAATATTGCACCTTTACATGTTCAAACAAAAACAACTTCTGAGTATATTGGTTTAGTGCCCCGGCACAATTGGTATCAGTGTGTTGCGAATTCGCCCCTGCGCAACTCGCCCACGGCCTTTGGAGAACTTCCGTTGTACTACAGGGGGAGGGCTGTACTTCCGGCTATATGCGCGCAATTTTCACCTCCGTAAGTACATTTTTTCCGTATACAACTACCGTCTTCTCTCGGAAATATCTTCAAAACACCGTAGTTCACTCCCTTAACATGGGGGGCTCAAACTGGCTTTTGGACCCAAGCATGCCTGAGTTGATGTAAAGTTGAAACTCTCGGGGAGGTCATATCCGACCTGTTTTGGACAGTATACTTCGATATCCGGGTCTATCATTATCATGACCTCACTGCAGCCGTGCAAGTAGTTATAGAGCCTTAAAAGTGGCAAAAAGGTCAAAAACAGCACCTTTTAGCACTTTTAGCCACTTTCCAGTAACCCTAAAACCCCAGCCCGACAGGTTTCACCACCAAAAACCTGCCCCTAAGACACCATAGTAACCCCTAAAAACTTCCTACAGCCTTGGCAGAGACCCTACTGGTCAGTATTCCACCCCAAAAGTGCCCAAAAATCACTTTTCACCACTTCAACAACATGTCACGGCAGACCTCAGAGCTGTATCCAGCGACTACTGGGATGGAACTACAACCTCTTCCCCTGCCATATCCCTCCTATCCACCTCCCATTTACACCACCTTTCCACCTTCCACTCTTCCCCTCTCACAACCCGTTAGGCCTCAACCTTATCAGCCGCCGGACGGTATCCCTTCTCAAGCAGTATGGAACGGCGTAAACTGGGTGTTGCTCCAGACAGCACCCTTTGCTGGGGGAGTGTCCCCACGCAGTACCCTTCACCCTGGGTGCCCACCACCCAGTCGGCTCTTTTTCTACACCGTTCCAACAACAACGACAACAGTATTCCCAGCAGCAGCAGTGGCTACAGCAGCAACAGCAACAACAGCAGTTGCAACAACAGCAGTTGCGGCAACAGCAGCAGTTACAGCCTCAGCAGTTGCAGCAGCGACAATGGTGCCCCCCGCACCTACAACAAGTACAGCACCAACCACCGCTGCAACAGACCGCTGAGCCTCTGACTTCCACGCCGCGGAGAGGTGCGCACCTGTCATCAGCCCAGCGGAACGTGTCTCTAGTGATGAACCAACACGACGCCGAGCCGCCGCCGCTCAGACCCGCGGCGCTCGCCTCTAACGGAGGCCCGGCGCAACAACGAGCCAATGATGCCCGTGATCACGATGCAACATAATGCGTTGTCGGCGGCAGCTCCACATAGCAGCAAATTGACGGGGGCTGCAGACGCAGCACAATGGAGCGCTCCGCCAGCATCGGCCCACCACAGCAAAGAGCGGATGACGTCTGCAACCACTTCTCGATGCAACGCGCCCCTAGCTACGGTCCAGCACGAGGGCAATCTGTTGCTGCCCGGAGCCGCAGTGCAGCACACAATTGTGTTGGAAACAGTACAGCAGCCACGGGGAGAACGCTCCCGGCGAGATAGAACGAACTCAATAATTGATAACATACGGGAATAAATAGTCAGACTGACACAAGCAGAGTCACCGAAGATGACATACCGGAAATGACACGTGACAGTACGAACATGTCACAGTGCCAATTCCAGCACACCACCTCATCTATCTGAGGTGGCTCTACAGCTTGTGCAAGTCACCACCCTAGCTACTAGAGTTTACATCTAATGAGAATGTTAGAAGTCTAGTGGCTAGCAGATCACAAGTGTAAAGAAATGAGCAGAGGATGCCGAATAAATATAAACTAGCCGCTCAGCCCACATGCGAAAGATTGTTGAGTCAAATTCCTGCCGGCTAGTGGTCAGCAGCCAGCACCTGTGCCGCCTGTCTGTTCATGGGGAAGAATGTCTGCAGGATTGGAGCTGCCTGTCGGCTTAGCTTGGTCATTGATTGCGAATTGAAGAAAAACAGGTCTAAACTGCCCGAAGAATTCGACTTACTGAAACCAGCTGTCCGCAAGTGGTCAACACTCTAATCACAAAATACATCGGAGAGATCCCCATCCCAGCTAGTGGTCGAAACACGAGATAAAAGCTCTGCCTGTCCGTTTAGAAATCATGATGACCCAGAAGAATAACCCTCGTAGGAGCTGCCGCTAGCACCACCAGACCCAGAGTCGTAGTGGTCTCCAGAACCGTAATCGGAGTGGTCAGCCTCGTCCTCATAAGCACCACCAGAGTCGTGCCCCTCGTGATCGTCGGAGTGATTGTCGTTGTACTCATCGTCGTAGTCGTCGCCCACTGGGTCCACGCGCTCAGAGGAGAGCGAAGCATTCCCAGTAGAAATAAATGTTGGCGGTAAAAATTCTGCTGCTGCAGCGTCGAAAAGACCGCCAGAGTCCCCTTCCTGGAAGCCTGTGTCCAGAGAGGAGTGCTGTACCAATCGTGAGGTAGAGAATTCCGGAGAAGCCAAGTAACCATGATTCCCCTGTTCCCCCTCCAAATCGTCTTCAGACTCATCGTAGTACCCAAGTGGGTATTCCGATTCATCTTCGCTCTCACTGTCTTCACAAACTGCACGAACGTCCTGCCCAGAGTATCATAGAACGCGAATCCGCAGAATGATAGAAGTGACGCTCGACACGAACAGGAGGAGCCTGTCGTGTGAGCCTACGCGTACTGGAGGAGCCAGTCGCGGATCTGGTGGTCGTGATCTGTGACGAAACAGATTGGGTGTCCAAAATCGCGTACCCATTGCCAACGCCCTTTTCACAGAAAGTTACGGCCGGAATCAAAGAAGAATCGGACGCAACACCACCAACTGCTGCGTCCCTTGAGACAATGAGATTCAAAATAAACGGCTCGAAAGTCGCTGGAGGCTGCGGTAATATCTGAGAAGCACTTCGAAAATGAACGAGCGCCCTACCTTGGTCTTGGCACAAAGAAATGAGCTGAGCGCGTTTCGAAATAGAAACCTTCTCTAATTTCTCGTCACACGATAACAACAGAGCATGAAGCTCTCCATCGGACAAAACATCTACGAGAGCCATCGCGGAAAAAATGATCCGTCGAAGAAAGCGATCGCGCGAATAAAAATGCCGATACCACACTTGCCGTAGATTCCCGTAACTGCCGGACCGTCCAAGCGAAGGCGAAAATCAAATTCCGTAGGCCGCGAGAAGGATGGTTAAGCTCAAAATAAAGACAGCGCGAATACGAAATAAAAATTTACGCTAAAAAAATCACAATACGCAAGCGTAAAGTGGGTCCATAACCTGTTGGAAACAGTACAGCAGCCACGGGGAGAACGCTCCCGGCGAGATAGAACGAACTCAATAATTGATAACATACGGGAATAAATAGTCAGACTGACACAAGCAGAGTCACCGAAGATGACATACCGGAAATGACACGTGACAGTACGAACATGTCACAGTGCCAATTCCAGCAAATTGTGGCAGCGGGTCAGCGTGATAGTGAGCCGCGAGCGGTCACCGCCGCAACGCAGAGTGGCACATCGCTAGCAACTGTTCGACAGGGTAGTGATCTGTCGATGCTCACAGACGCGGACGGAACAGCGGACCGCTCCGCTGGCAACAGCCCGGCGCAACAAAGGACCGATGCCGCTCATAGCCACTACATACTCGGTGCAACGCGCCCCCACCTGCAACTCAGTGCGATGGAGAGCCGCCGTCGCTCAAAGCCGCAACACCGCAGAGCACGCCTGTGGCAGTGGATCAGGATGGCAATGAGCCGCCGATGCCGACCACCACTGTACGGCACGTTACGCCGCCGTCTGCAGTGCACTACGACAGCGAGCCACTCGTACCCGCAGCCGGAACACGGTCGGCAGCGGACCAACACGGAGGCGGACCGCAGACGCCCGCAGCCATGGTACGTCACAGCACGTTGCCCGCAGTAATAGAGCGTGACGACGAGCCAACGGTGTACGCAGGCACGGAACAGTGCAGCACATCGTCAGCTAGACTCCGGCGCGACAAGGGGTCACCAAGGACCACAGTCATGGCGCGCAGGACGATATACCACCATCGATCGATGGTCCAGCGCACTATTGAAGTACTGGAGCGCGCAATTATGACGTGGAGCAATACGTCACCGACCGTGGTCCACCACAACGTCTTGCCACCGAGTTCACAACCCAGCGACAACTCAGTGCAGCAGCGGAACACCAAAGCCCGTGACCATGGGCAACACGACGCATCACCGGCAGCATCCTGCCACAGTGTTGTGCCGTTGGAGCTCGCGGCCTCATCGTGGTGCGATGAGCAGCCGGCAGCGGCTCAGTACAGCAGTAAGGCGCTGGAGCTCACAGCGATTCAACACTGCAGCGAGGCGCTGGAGTTCGCAGCCTCAGCGCAACGTGATGCACAGCTGGAGGCAACCCAAGTCAGCAACACCGGAGCTCACGGCCGCGGCGCAATCCGGTTACCGGTGGCGTGTGATGCACAGCAGCCAGCGCGACCGCATAGCCCGCAGCCCGACATCACCTCGGCGCAGCGCAACACGCTACAGACAGTGGGTCATCGCTGTGTTGTACCGTTGGAGCTTTTAGCCTCCTCGCGGTGCGAGGCGCAACCCACGACAGCCCGTCACGACGTCGTGCCGTCGGAGCTCGCGGTCCCATCGCAGTGTGATGCGTAGCCGGCAGCGGCTCAGTGCGGCAGCAAGGCGCTAAAGCTCTCAGCGGCTCAGCGCAGCAGCGAGACGCCGGAGTTCGCAGCCTCCGCGCAGTGCGTGCGATTCGCAGCTGGCGGCAGCCCAAGCCAGCGACTTCGGAGCTTACGGCTGCGGCTCATTCCGGCTACCGGTGGCGTGTGACGCACAGCAGCCAGCACGACCGCATAGCCCGCAGCCCGACATCACCTCGGTGCAGCGCAACACGCTACAGACAGCGGGTCATTGTTGTGTTGTACCGCTGGAGCTTGCAGCCTAATCACGGTGCGAGGCGCAACCCACAACAGCTCGCCACGGCGTCGCGCCGTCGGAGCTCGCGGTCTCATCGCACGGTATGATGCGCAGCCGGCGGCGGCTCAGTGCGGCAGCAATGCGCTAAAGCTCTCAGCGGCTCAGCGCAGCAGCGAGACGCTGGAGTTCGCAGCCTCAGCGCGGCGTGATGCGCAGCTGGCGGCAGCCCAAGCCAGCGACTCCGGAGCTCACGGCTGCGGCTCAATCCGGCTACCGGTGACGTGTGACGCACAGTCGCCAGCACGACCGCATAGCCCGCAGCCCGACATCACCTCGGCGCAGCGCAACACGCTACAGACAGCGGGTCATTGCTGTGCTCGGGCGCGCTCAACCGGATTTGGATCGCCCGGATTCGAATGTCACATTTTCATCGTAAAAATCCGGATTTCCTTTTCGACATTACGCACTTAATGGGATTAAATCCCAATGTAAATCTGACACTATCAGGATTATAAAAGCAAGCGCGCGCTCCGAGAAATGTTATGGGGTATCGTTGGAAAGGTCTTTCCAAGCCCTAATAGATGATGTAGCTAAACATTTCTCGCTTGCAGCGCTGCGTTTTTTATTTACATTTGAAGGATGTTTTCGGGGTATTAAATCCCACATGCTACCACTTTCAAAAGGAAATTGAACCAGTATTGATATGACTACTTTCCACGTGCATGCCACCATGACTTGTTTAATTGGGTATTTAATTTCCACGTCCAAAGAATAGTGCCGTATAGGCGCCACACGGCCCTTGTAACGTGACCCAAAGCTGTCTTGGAGAGTTCGGAGAGAGGAACAAAATCTTCTGCCACGTCTGCTCCACATCGTTCATCATACGATACGCTGCAAATTCGTTTCGCCCGTCAGATAGCCGCGTTTCGGACGGTGAGTAGCGCAAGTCTTCGTCGAGGCCTTCACCTACCATCGCACGAACGACGCTGTCGCTCAGATATTTAATCCGACCGATCGGTATGTTTCTCATGGAAAAATGATTATTTTAAGTGCATTCAGGGTGTGTTGAACGGAGGAATTAATTCGCGAAAATTCCTTTCAATAAAATCGCCACGCAGAATCAGACCCCATCCCCACCCCATAATCCATGACGATGACGATGACACCCGAATGGTGTCATGTCATGGCATAATGATGCGTGAGGTCAATCACGCTGGAGAGTTTTCCAGTGTCGGGTTTTTGCAGAATCGTGACCGTTTTTGCAATTTATGTCCGTTTTTGCAGTTCTTAACAGTGGGGAGTGTTTTTTCAACTTGCAACTTTCCAAACGCGATACGTACGATATGCCGAAGCGCAAGTTTAAGTACGAAGAGTTCAATCACGCTGAGATGCTTGCTTTGCATGCGGAACAGCGATCCCAACAACGAACTCGTGTTGCTCATGAAGCGAGTTTCTTGAATAACCCGTCCGCTTTTCATGAGTGCGTGGAGGTTGAATTCATCCCCGCCATCAAGCCGATCGACAAAGCGTGGACTAAGAAAGTATTTGATGATGTTCACGCGGATAAAAGCGCACGAGTAAAGCGCAATGTTGTTCCAAAAGAACAAGTGGCTTTACTCGTGGACAGCTTCAATCCGAAGAACTTCATGGCTGAGAAGAAGATCAAAAGTCGAACATTTGTCGACTTGTTTGCCGCGGGTTCGGAGATAAATCAAAACTTAAAACCAATTCTAGAAAGTCGTTTCGGAAGGGGTGAATTCAACTTCATTTCAGTGGACAGCGACACTCAGGCGAAAAATGTGAAGGGCTGGATCCCTATGAACATCTTTAGTGTTAACGACAACTGGAAAGTTTTAGGTCAAAATATCATTTGTGCACCGCCTCCAGATGGAATGAGTGACGCGGCAATCTTGTATTTTGCAGAACACTGCAAAGATTTTTGCGCGTTTTTTGTGCCTGAAACGTGGCTTGCTGACCGTGCCTATCCTCTTCGAAGAATGTGGTGGGCGAAAAAGCAAGAAGAAAAGCTCATCTACGAGCTCGAGGGTGTTCGAGGCATGCGCTGGATTGTGTGCGTTAAAGAAAAGCGCAAAGGCAACGATCTGTTCGCAAAGACCTCTGTGAAACTTAGCGCTATCCCAGGCACCCACAACGCCCTGCTGAAGATACGGGAGGTCGCTGAGGAGGTGGAGAATGACATTGACACGGAGGCAGCTCAGAGGCGCACTCAAGACCGTCCTCCTCGTACTGTTTCTTTCGCGAACCCATCTCCTCGCACCCCCTTCTTCAGGCGCACTCCCTCCTCGAGCCGCCCAGCACTCGCCATGCTGGAGAATGGGCCCACCACTACCGCTGCCGCGGCAGTTACCCCATTGCCACCACCACCTGGTCTCTCCCGCCCTGACGCTCCGAAGGTCCGCCGGTGCTTCGCCTGCGGCTCCGCGGAGCACATCGTCCGTAACTGCACGGATGAGACCAAGCTCAAGGAGTGGAGGGCCAATGCCCCTGCCCGATTGGCAAATTCTCCTGGGTTCGTGGCCGCCGTCGTCTGGGCCATCGAGCAGCAGGAGGACATCTCCTCGGTGGACGGCGTCCCAGAGGAGTTCTCCGAGGAGGTCTTGGCACTTGCTACCTGTGAGGACGAGCAGAGCTACCAGACTCTGGCGGCTCTCGCTGGCATCGAGCTTGTGGAGGGTGACGGCCTTCCCCCGGTTGAGGACGACGAATGACTGGCCGGCGACCAGTCCCTGACCCTGCCCTTCGGGGAAGTGAGGTCATACCCTGATGATCAGACCCTCTCCGCCCTGGAGAAGCGGTCAGAGCCAGTGGAACCCCGACGCGCACGAGGACGTAGAGATCCTTGGGGCCATCGACCTCATCCCAAGAGCGTGGCCTTCACCTCTGGAACCCGCTTGCGACGCACCTACCGCTCAGCTGGTGCCCCATCGCTGCCGAGGGATGACCTGACCAGCCACCCCCTTGCAGAAAGCGCCCCTTTCGACGAGCCGTCTCTACCTCTCGATGATGGCCCTGCTTACACGCAGGCAAGGATCGAGGGTCGGAGGGGGCGGCGAGTCCCCCGGCACAGACCCCCCATTATGGGCAGCAACCTTGGAGAGCCCCGCGATCTTCGCCCCCAACCGCGTGCTGTCCTACCATTACCCAATTATCAGTCCAACCTCGCGGACCCGCGAAAGAGGCTAACTGCGTGGCACTGGAAGAGGGAACTGTACTCCCTCCCTCTCGAGGTCGCCATGCAAAAGGTTTGCAGAGCTTTACGTAAATCCCCGGAGGCTGCCAAAGCCCTGGTGGATAAGATGTGGGAGCGCACCCGTAGCCGCATACGCTCTGGGAGTCGATCGCCAAAGGAGCACGTGAACCACGCCAACCAGCTGGCAGAGAGAATACGCATCGCCCGCGAGCCTCAAGATCGCAGGGAGGGCCATCAGCGCATAGCATTGTGGCACCTCCTCTCACACGACGGCCGCCAGCAAGTCCTCGAGTCCCCTAGCGCCAGTTCCTCCGACCTCTACGCGGCTTGGAGGGAGCTGTCGCCCGCCGAGCAGCTGGAGGCGATCGCCACTTCGAGCCCAGACTCTTCCCCCGGTAACAGGCTGTGGGAAAAGGAGGGCGTGCGAAGAGCAGCAGCGAGATCTTCGGCATCTCTCTGCACCCTGGACACTGAAGTGGGCACGATACCCGGGACAGCGGGAGACGTGGGCCTACCTGGCGCCTGGTGCAGTCTACACGCAGTACACCAGTACAAGATGAGGAAGCTGGGTCCCAGCCCCTTGGGAGCATCCCCTCCGTCATCCCCGCTGGTCGAGCCCACGACAGAGACGACATCTTCGCACCATGACAACGCGCCGACTACCCCGGGAGGAAACCTTGAAGGTTCATCCGACTGCGCACGATCTTCGCCTGAAGTGGCAGAGGAAACCTCTACATCCAGCTCGCTTTGCTTCACCCAGCAGATGACCACCGTCAGGAAGCACGAAGCAGAAGAAGCGCCGCCCCGTCTAGACAGCCACCCCATCGCTGAAGACCCCGAGGTGATGGAGGAGGAGCCCTCAGTCGATTCGCTCTGCTACACCCAGCAGATGGCAGCAGCTGGGACCCCTGAGGCGAGAACTGATCACCAGAGCTCCCACCAACTCGCCCACAACTTCCCCACTAGCAGCCCTCGGCATGACGAGGATCCCCTCACCCATAGCAGTCTCACCAACAGCGTCGCTATCCATGTGAGCCCCACAGCAACTCAGCAAGCGACACTACCCACGTGGGCCCCACAGTAAGCGGCACTACCCATGTAAGCCCTACCACCAGCGGCACCACTCATGTGAGCCCCACTACCAGCAGCACCACCCATGTGAGCCCTACCACCAGCGACACCACTCATGTCAGCCCCACCTCGAGCGAATGCACTTCAACGGGTACCCTGCTGACGGCGAGTGTAGACAACCTCGTTAGCCACCCGACTGAAGATGTTGACTTGCTGGATGAGGAGTTCTACGCCGCGTGTAGGCAAACGTTGGAGGAATGCCGCGAGGCCTCGGACAACCTTCTCCCCAACCTTAAGTGCAAAAGCATACGCACGGATGGGGGAGTTCAGTGGAAGACCGACATTGAGGGTACTCTCGCAGCGGCGCATGACGAAGAAGGACCGCTGCTGCTGGTGTTCTATGCAACCCTCAGAGGGCACACGGTCAAGGTGCTGATCGACTCGGGGGCCTCTGACAACTTCATCTCGGAGCAGAGCGCCAAGCGATGTGGCCTCACGACACGGGCTGGCTCCGAGATGCGAGTCACCTTAGCGGATGGATCTGTAAAGATCACTGGCGCCACCGCGTACGCCAAGTTTAACACGCACACCACTACGGGCACCTATACGGAGCTCGGTAATTTATCAGTTGAGTGGGTATGTTCATTTGCAAAACACGTGCGTGTCCATTGCTATTGTCTTCGGAAGACAAGAAGAGTGTTCTTGTGCTAATTACGCTCATCTATATTAATATAACAATTATCTTTTATGGAATCAACAGTATCCCGATCTAAAGGCAGTGGTTCTTCAATGTTTCCAGTACAAAGGTCATCGTAATATTCCGGGCGTTTAATGTAATCATCAACAAGCAATTATACATGAGCTTCTTTGATATCAGGGTATTGGAGTTTAGCCAATCGTATCAATTCTTCACGGTCCATATTAATATATAGAGATAATAAAAAGCTATAAATGTTGCCAGAATGAGAATATATAATATATATTAGTGTTTTGACAACAATTACCGCTTTTCATTTTTCCGATTGTCGTTCAAACAACTCCCTATCTTGATCAGCACGACCCGTTCTTAATTAAAACTTTCGCTTTAAACGTACGGTATGTGCAGAGATAAGCACAGTAATAAGTGTGGTAGGAAATACGACCGTGTGCCGGCTCGAACAAGAATAATGCCAGATGATAAAGATAGGCAGGTTGTACTCTTTGTTTTTTCAGCACTGATAATCTTTCTTATAAACAAATACTGCTGTTACTTATAACGGAATATACCGGAGTTTTTGCTTGGCTGCCTAGAAGCTTTTCGGACCTCGCCAGAGTCCTCGTCAGTAGGCTTGCAGAAACTAATTAAAAAGTCAACTGTCTATGTCTTATGGTACGGGGGACCAACTGTTTCACAGCTGGCATATACCCCAGCTTCCCTAGAGTAATAATACACTGTCTCGAGCCATGGGCTGTCATAATTTTTAATACTCTAGTACCACAGCAATAGGCTGTAAGCAACTGAGGGGTAAAAAAACTGTCAAAATAGGCTCACTGTCTCACGTAAAAAGTTCTGAAAAGTTCCCACGAGCACGTAATACAAATTGAAAATCCAGCCCACACATTGTCTTACTACGTAAAAGTGCCACAAAAGTTCCCACGAGCACGTAATACAAGTCGAAAATTTCAGTCCACACTGTCTTACGTAAAAGTGCCTCCAAAGTTCCCACGAGCACGTAATACTGCCAAAAAATAGATACGTGCGTGAAACACTGAAACAGATTCTGATAAGCAGTTTTCCAAGTTTGTGACAACATAAATATGGCGCCCCAGAAAGATAGGGCAAGGTTTCTTCAGCCTGGCAAGCACGTGAATACTTGACCCTGCGAAGGCCTCGGCTGCCATAGACATAAAGTCATAAGCTGGATCAACTGCTACACAGAAACCGATTCTACACAGATAACCCCAGTGCACTGGCCCGAAGGCCCCTCATTCCCCACCACCGCTAGTGGCAAGCCCAGCACGGCCCCACCGAACACCGTGTTGCATCCCACCCGACCCATTGCTTGCCCCCCACATCTATCTCTTACATTTACACTCATAGTGGATCATAGCCGAAGATCGAGCCTCTCCAGGTTCCTGAAAAGCCGGTGCCAGAAGCCAGGAGGGGTTCTAGCCACCATTTTCTCCAAAGCCTCAAAGAGCCAACCACGGGGGTACTTCTGCCAGTAGAGCTCCCGAAGAACATCGACCACAGCAGCCGCCTTAAGTCCGTCATTGGAGCAGTGCATTTTCACCCGATAAAGGGCATTGAGGGTGCTCGCCATCTTCTGAACCCGGCTACAGTCAGAGTCAAAGGAGATAAACGGGAAAAAGATAAGTTGTTCTCCCGTTGTCACCCCAGCAAGGACATCCTTCATAGTCATTCTCGTGTCAACACCTCCCGCCGAGACGGTCAACTGCATCCCACAAAAGACCCAGGATAACCCTTCTGAGGTTTGTTCAACCGTCACCCCATCAGGATAGCAGTGGTGGACATACCCGTCGAAGATCTCTCGAAGGGATCGCCGGTCTGCCGCCGTGAAGCCGTGTGTCATTGCCAAGAGAGTGCAATCATCCATAAGCCGAGCCCCCAAAAACTGTATGCCTGAAAGACGATTGTCAGCTCCCAAGGATTTCGTCCACTCCATCTCCCCAAACACGCACACGCATTGTGCGAGACCCGGGCTCGCTCCCCCACCAATCCCGATCCCACACACTTGCCGAACGAGGCACCCCGCCACAAAGAGATAGCCGTTCTCGAGGATAAAGCGGACACCTGCCAGAATATGTGCCGCCTTTAATTGAACTGCCACCCGCCGTGGTGTACCGGCCGAGAACCAACTGACTCCCTGTCTTCCACGAGTCTTTACCAACACACCCCGTTGATCACGCATCGCCTGGCATACGACAAACTCCACCGCCGTTAAGACAACCGACGGTTTTAGTCGGACGTACATTTCCTTTACATCAAAGCCAGCCGCCGTCACAGTGTCACCACCTTCCACCGCCTCGCTGAACCGTGTCAATCTCCCCGTGATCTCCTGTGTGGCTGGCACGTTAAAGTGGCCATCAAGCTGTTCGATCAGGAAACACAGGGCACGGCCCACTCGGTTCTGGAGCATCCTGTCAGGAGAGTCAAAACAGGGTACAACCGGCCGCCTCTTCTCACACAGTGTGCCATCCTTGTGTTTCACGATCAGGTAGAGGACCCCGAACGAGCCGTCAAGGAAGAACCGAGCCACGTGGTCCAAACCGGCCAAAGAGAATCGGAACTTCATTTGCCTCACCACCTCCGTGCTTTCCAGTGCCACCCGTGTGTAGTTCCCGCCATCCCGCTCTTCCCGCAGCCATTGTTGGTAGACCTGGAGGCAAACTCCAAAGCCAACCGCCACATTGCGATCAAGTACTCCCCGAGCCAAGCCTCCCATCTTACTCAGCAAAGTCCACAACTCGGGTACCGTCGGCATCAGTGCTCCATTACCCGCACCCGTTGCCTCACGTTCCACGTTCGCAGCTGCCCGCTGCACAGCTTCCATTACCGGCCCGCCAAGCTTGTTGAGCATTAAGCCCGCCGCCACTCCGCCCTTCATTAGTGTCCGGAAACGGTCAAAGATCTGCCACTCCTCCGAGCATTGTCGGACCCACGGACGGGCTTGTGCTGCCGCGCGCCAACAGAATTTCACGCCCCATTTTTCCGAATAGCACACGCCCGTGTCACCCACCGCCGATCCGAACGCCCGTGATACTCTCGCCAGACCCTGCTGTGACACGGGTTTGCATTTCGCTGCCGCCGCGTTTTGGATCAGCAGCACAGACACGTCAAACCTAGCACCCGTCGATCTGTCACGGAATCCCAGAGCACTCTGAGGAGCGAGGAAAGCAAACTTCTTTTTTAGCAGCAAGCAAACAAGCTCAACACCGTCAATCGCGTCCCATTCTTGCCAGTAAGGGACAATTAAGACAATACGAACCGGTTTTCTCGTGGATTTGGCAGAAAAAAGGGCGTGCTCAATACTTTTACGAATATGAAAGAGAGTGTAGATTGGGTTTCCAAGAGCGCACACGTGCCACAGAATACGATATGTGTTGTCAATAGCACCGAAAATAGTGTCCTCAGGGTATGGCGTACAAAAAACGGCGCTCTGTAAATTAAAGTCAAGAGGTGACGCGAATAGCTCATCAGACAGCGTAAAGCAAAAAGTAAGGGCGTCCTGTTTTGTATATGGCGTGATCCAGTAGTCCTGTGTAACAAGCCTCGACCAAGCAAGTAAACGTCGTACAGCTGCATAAAGGTGCACAAAGATCGAGAGCTTCTGTTGTCCACAGGCCGTGGCGTACGCATCTAGGCGTTTAAGTAATATGACGAACCGCTGCCAGGTGATATGCACGACCAATCCGGCACAGCCGCAGACGGCCACGAAGAATACCGCATCGGAAACGTTCTCGATCAGAATAAAGTTCTTGCCTTCCACTGTGCATTTCCAGGGCAGAAGTTTTCGAAGTGAAGCTAGCGAGACGGACTCAAAGTGATCGAGTTGCTGTAGGTAGTCAGAAGTACCAGACAGTAAAAGATCGGGCGTGTAGTCAGAGTGTCTCGGCGTGTCCTTGAGGGAGCGGTTCAGCGGCGCGAATTTGCCAGTCAGCTCAGTCGTACGAAAACAGACGTGTCCGTGTCTACGGGGTAGCTCAGCGTCAGCCCGGCTGCAATTGCACTTCGCATCGTCAATAAAAAGTGAAACAGAACTCAGGTTACAAAACAGGTTGAGAATCTTCTGCTTAGCAGTTCTTACCACCCGGGTCCGTCGTCGAACGAAGGATCTTGCAGCCCCTTCGGGATACCGCGCGTTCACGCATTGCAGAAGGAATTCTTTGAGCGCCGCCGTGCCTAAGTTCTCTGGAAACTGGATCTTGCAGATATACGACACTCTGAATATGAAACTATGTGTCCTTCTGGCAATCGCTGCGAGAGACGTTCTGATACGGGCCAGTTTGCTCTGAGTAACAACTGAACCCGCGGCCTGCCACAATCTCACAATTCTGTCGAGGGTGTAGCGCGGAACACGTTTCCATGCCCACTGCGGTCTCCTCACCAGCTGTTTAGCCATCCTGCTGGCCCATAGATCTGAGTCTGACACTTCGATCGAAAGAAGTCGCAGTCTCGCATTCGACCTCTGCAGCACCGGTAACATCTCTGACAGCGCACCCCGCAACTTCTTCGCACTGTCCCCCACGTCAAACTCAGCTTCAGCTTTAGACTTTCCATACTTCAGCTTAAGCTGGGTCCAGTCGGAAAAGTTCCAACTGCCTGCACACCAGTCAAGGTCCCACACTCCCTCCCAGCGTTGGGCACCTTTCGACAGTCGCTTCAGTGCATGGTCAAGGGCGCCGCCGTTGTACCCCAGGGTCGAGACCCCGCCATACGCGATAGGGTGCCTGTCCCACCCGCCGCCACCTCTGTTCCACATGTTGCGCTGTGCTCCCCTCCTCTGTCCTCGCGCGGGTCGCCGACCTCGCCGCTGCACCGCCCGATAGCGCTCCCTCCCGCTCGACACCCTGCGCCGCCGAACACCCACTGTGTTTAAGGTGTCGCCGGGTTTCTGCGTTCGCCTGATAATCAGTTTTTCGTCGGCGTCACAGTCACTTTTCCCAGTGTATGTTCGCAGTGGCAGCATAAAATACGAAAAAACACCCCGCGAACGTAGTCCCCCATAGAGTCTGCGCCCTCCACGTTTCGTCGGGTCCAGAGCTGTCTGAATATGCGCTGTCATCCTCTCCTTAGGGCCACTCCAGAACTTTCCCACGTAGGTCATTCTCGATTTTACAGACGCCAGTACATAGGTCCCATAACGCACATCGCCCGCAAACCACCGTTTCAGTTCCCCCGCGTCCAGCGCACCCCACCACGGAATAAATCGCTTCAACCACCACCTCGGCTGCATCCCCACCCATTCCAGAAATATGAGAGATCCGAAAAAAGAAAGTCTCACCGCCAGTCCCACCTGCCCCCCATCTCCCCCATCGCTCGCGACAACGTCTTCGAGAACTTCCATCACAAGGTAAAGGAGATTTTTTACCCTGTGGAGACGTTGTCGCCAGGAGCCCCCCTGCTATAATTTGCGGAGGTTGAGGTGCCCTGCATTATGTGCATCTGCCGCGGCACACAGGGTCTCAGTCTTAGTCAACTGATAGGCCACCTCGGGTTCAACCACCCCGAAGCGTACGAGTTGCATTCGCAGCGGTTCCCACTGGGGTTTCGTTCTGTACGTTTTCGACATCTCCTTCGCATCAATCGGAATAATTCTGGCACGGCCACCCCCCGCTCCCGGTGGTGGTGGAGGGGCAGGGTTATGGGTGGGGGCGGGCTCATTCACTGCAGGAGGTTTGTTGGTGGGTGGGTCGGTGGCTGACAGGAAACGGGCACCCGGTGGTCCAGCAGAACCGAACGCTGCTGTCATCGCGGCTACCTGAGCATCAGCGACTGACGCTCCAGACTGGAGGGCCTGCGCGAAAGCGTCATCCCGCGCTGCCATCATTGCGCGGAACGCTGTTCCCTTCGGATCAGGGCTGGTACCAGAGCTGCCAAGTGGCTTTGCTGGTCCAGCTTGTCCCCCAGCGCTTCCACTGAGAGACCGAGCGGTCTGCACCAGGTCCGCTCCCTTCTCTCGCTTTCTCCTCTGTCTGTCTTTGCGCCGCCTACTCCCATTGCTGGAGCCGCCACTGGTGCTCGAGGAACTGTTGCTGTCAGAGCTCCTGCTGCGCTTCTTTTTTCGTTTTTTGTCGCGCCCCTTCTTACTGCGTTTTTTCTTCTTGTCTCCATCGTCCTCGGAAGACCCGTCGATAGTCTCGAAGTGGACCGATTTTCCACCCCGCTCCTTGACAGCCGTCGCTGCTGCACCTGCCAGTGCTCCACCCATCTTCTGCAAATCGCTGTCAGTTTTGCTCATTACCAGTCTAGCCTCTGAAGCACGTTTCTCGAAAGCCGCCTCCATCATTGCCTCAGCCGTCTCAGCTTGGGCCTGAATCAGTTTGTTGTGCATCTCCCCCATTGAGTTCTGCATCTCCTGGAGCCGTGCCTCCAGCGCTAAGTTGCGTTGTTTTTCCTCTTCGAAGTCTCTTTTGTAACGAGAGACGTAGGGCTGTCCTGTGAGAGGGTTGATTGGTGGACCGTTGTTAGTTTGAAAACCCGCCGCATTCTGCTGCGGTGCGGCTGGTGGGGCAAGAGGAAGCGTGTACTGTAATCCACCGGTGGTAGGGGCTGACTGGGTGGGGGTGGTATATGCATTGTAGGTCGCAAACGAGGCAGGGGTATACTGGCCGACGGCGTGCTGAGGGACACCAGGTGTTAAATTCGTTGCCGCCGCCACTGGGGTCACAGGATTCTGTTGAGGGGCTAACGGCTGTCCTGGGGTACCCAATCCCGCCGGTAGACCGGGGGCCACATTCTGCTGTTGTTGCTGTGCCATTGTTGAAAACAAAATCCAAAAGAGTATAAAGTGTAAAGTGTAAGAGTAAATAAATCCAAAAAGTTGTTTGATCAGGTACCTATAAAAATAGCCCGCTGGATCGATATACAGCGCCGTGGGGATAATACGAAATATGTCCCAGTGACTGCTGAAAATAAAAGTTCTTAATTAAAACTTTCGCTTTAAACGTACGGTATGTGCAGAGATAAGCACAGTAATAAGTGCGAGAAGACCCAGTCAGAAAACAGACAGGTCAAACAGGAAGCACTGCAACGCTCAGGGTTTCGCACTCAGAATCTCTCTCAACATACAGAAGATATAATATATATAGTTCTAGTATGCTGAGTGTGATGCGAAATGAGCTAGTGTGCTCTGTCTCATGTGACAACCGAACTCGATCAGAGGAGATGACAATCAGGTCAGTGAAGTAGTCAGAGGTGTCGAGCCGTATCGGTGATGACAGCGGTCAGGTCGAGTCGGTGATGACTGCGGTCATGACGGGTCGGTGATGACAACTCTGATGACTGAGCTCGGACTGAATGTCAACTCCAGCACACCACCTCGAGTGAGGTGGTCAGACCAATAACCAATCAAACCAAGATACATGCCACTAATCCAGTGCCAGAACCAAAATCCAGAAAGATGATGGAAATGGTGGAACTGCAGTCACACCGTGTCAGGGCTGAAAACCCCGAAAAGCTGGTCCGTAGACCTAACGTCCTGACACGGTCAGTAATCTGTTCCTGGTGCCACCCTGCTGTCGGGGGAATGGTGATGTGTCATGTCTCTGGAGGTCCACACACCGTGGCTGCAAGCTATCCGGGGTGCTTCGTCAGGGGTAGGATAAGAAGTGCCGAAGCAGGTCCAAATCCGCCCGTCACCGGTAAGACTTACTGCAGAGGGAGAATGAAGGAAGAGATCATGACTGACAGCAGCGGTGGCTCTTACGGTCGGAACAGACACTGTAGTGATACGGTGACTATGCAGTGCAGCTAATATCATAGAGTGAGCTCGGAATATCAATGTATCCATATACACAAATGCATTAATGAGTGCCATATCATTTTCTATCTAGTACAGTGATTCAGATTCTAAGGAAACAGTAACTAACATAAAGTAACCAGCCACAAGTAACTTTGAATATAAGCCAGTACCTGCAAAGCACAGTCAGCTACACAAACAACCCAAAACAGGAAAACAGGAAAACAAGGTACTCACAGTCAGGTCATGCTGCTGCTTTCTGAGTACCAGTAAATCACTTCTGAATAACTGCAGCCTGAGCCTTGCCCATGGCCATATACTGCTGGAACATCTGGATAAAGTAGGGCTGCATGTCCTTGACTGGAGGAACTGGTTTTGTATAAGGGTCTGCCAGGTTCCGAGGTGATGGGACTCTGGCACACCGAATCCAGTTCAATCTGACAAAGTCTCGGAGAACATGAAATCTGATAATCACATGCTTCACCTTCTCGGAGAGGAGGTGATGCTCAACAATAGATCTGCATGCATCATTATCCAGTAGTAGAGGAATAGGTAACTCCAGGCGGGGCTGAGCTGAAGCTGTACTGATATACTCTCTGTTTCGGTTGTTCTGGAATCTGAGGGGATTGATTTCATCTGTACTGAGCTCATCAGGAATTGTAGGAGAGTTTGGGCGAACTGAGGTCAGGCCGTCTGCTGGCTTGTTTTGTTTTTCAAGCAGACGCCTGAGCACTGAGGATGTCTGGAGGGAAGGCATGTCAAAGTGAATGTCTGTAGCTGCTCTGTCAAGGTACTGAATAGCATGGTCAAGATCGGAATCAAGGGGCTGCTGGGTATCAATACGGTGAGTAATAGAGCCAAATATCTCAGTGAGTATGAACATCAGTGACACCAACCGCTGAGCTGCCGTACTGGCTGCAACATACTCTGACCCTGTCGAGGAGACCTCAGTAATGGTCTGCCTCCCTGAGTGCCACTGCAAGATCATACCAGCCAGGAATATCACGGAGCCAGAATAGGACCGGGCATCATTCTCTAAGTCCCTGGCTAGGTCAGCATCTGAATAACAGAACATGGTGATGACCTTGACCGGAGTCTCGGGATAGTAAAATGCCAGAGAATAGTGAGCCGTGCTGTCCATATACTGCGCAATTCTGATAAGAGCCTTCATGGACTCCTCAGAAGGGCATGATACAAATTGAGCCAGATAGATTACAGGATAGTAGCAATCAGGTCGTGAGCCACGGGCCAGCCATAGCAGTGAGCCGAGGATAGATCTGTAGCTGGGGACAAGGGACAGGTCTGGATCCGCTGGTTTCTTGATGATGAGCTTCGGGTCCATAGGAGTCCTGTAGGAATGAGCTGTGTTGTTGTTGTTGGCCATCAAGTCCTTGATCTGTCTGGACTGGCAAAGGTAGATACCAAGCTGATCCTGCCTGACCCGCATCTGGAGAACCGAGGTGACCTCTCCGAGATGCTTAGCCAGAAACCTGGCTCTGAATGCTGCCCAAAAGGCATCCTCAAGCTCTGTACTGGCAACCAGAATGAAGTCATCCACATAGACAACACACATGGCCTTGACCAAATCAGTGTAGATGAAATATATGCAGTCATCATGAGAGGACTGTCTGAATGTCACATCGCCGAACATAAAGCTGAGCATGAATATCTTAACCAGTCTCTGCCAGGAAGCACCGGCCACCTTAAGGCCATACAGTGCATAGTACAGTAAAGCACCACCGAACCCCTGATAGGTGTAACCACCTGGAAATGATACCCATACTGGAACATCCAGCTTAGCATTCATAAAGGCCTGGGAGACATCGAAGTGGCTCATCTTCAGACTGAAGATGCTGCCGAAGATGAAGACCAGTCTGAAGGCATAAAGCTGAGGTGTGGTACAGGTGGTCTCCCACGGAAGGTAGCCGTATGTCTGCTTACCATTAGCACACAGTCTGGTTTTGAAGATCTGCCGTGTGCCGGATGGTGCTGAGGGGTCTGGTTTGAAGGGTCTGGAAAACACAAAGAGAGTGGTCAGGCCTTTGGTACCCGAGGGAAGGTACCCCGGGACCATTTTATTGTCGGCGGCCAGACCAGCCACTTCGGCATCCATAGCCTCCTGCCACTGAACTGCTTCTGGGGTGGAAAGTGCCTGCTTGACACCATGGACTGGCTTGAGCTGGGGTGCAGAAATATTAAACATGTGCACCACCAACTCTCTGGGTCCTGATCTGATGAAACTGTCAGCTGAGGTGTACTGCTGTGGAATGTACTCGGGGCGGACATCTCTGCTGGGATCATCGGAGAAGGGAAGGAAGGCGGCAGCATGGGTGGACGGAAAGGTGACGAGGGTAGCAGGAAGGTCCATATGCCAACCATAGGTAGACTCGGGAGTAGGCTCAAATATTACACCATAAGGTGTGCTGCTGCCTCTGTCGGTGGAGATGATGATAGCGCCATATGATGGGTGCCTGCGGCTCTCTCGGGCTCTGACAACTGTCCAGATCGGATAGTGCTCATTGACCGAGACGGTCTTCCTATAGTGTGCGACATACACCAGCAGGTGTCTGTAGTGTGTACCGTCGGGTGTGGACTTGACATAATGTACCACGTCAGTCCAGGTATTGTCCCTCGACGGAACAGAGAGAAGCACACAGCCGTAAGACTGTCGGTCGGAAGTGCAGTAGTATGAGCTGATCCCGATGATGCTGGCATAGGTACAGTCGAGTGTTTCTGAGAAGGGAGATGGCCTGATAAAGGTAGCATCAACCTGTCTGTCAGCTGCCATATTGTCCGGAAATGCTGACATAGATCTGCCCAGGTGATCATAAGTAGGTATCCAGTGTGGCTTGCCCACAAGGTGTACTGTGCCGTCGGTGGTATCTAGGATTTTGTAGGCATTAGAGCCCATAGAGATACCAACCATACGGCCTGCCCATGATCTGTTCTGAAGCTTTGATGAGATGCCTGGCTGTCTACTGTTCCTCTGCTGACTGTCCATAATCACATAGCAGTGTGCACCAAATGCACGGAGACGACGGTACTGAAAGTGATGACCTGTCATAGTGTGGATAGGAGTAGCCACCACTTCCTTGTGTGGTGTAATGGACCACAACAAGGCACCATGCTTAGCCGCAAGCGGCCAGTAGCTGAGGTCGAGTCCAGAAGCTGTAAGGATGGACCGGATCATACGGGACAGGATGCCAGTGACATTCTCCGCATAGGGATTGTCCGTATGGACTGTGGGGGAAGAGGTCTGGTGGATAATGCCATGCTGCTGATAGGCTGCTCGGCATTTGGCATCTGCCATCTCAGGTGCACAATCAGTCCTCAGCACCATCTCGGAGTCTGAGACTGTAGAGGTGGACAGGAATAGCTCATCAATGCCGTAGGAGAGGGATCTGGTATAGCCAATGAATCTCAGGAGACATACGTAGTAGTCTGCCTTAGAGGCAACGGTGAACACAAATAGGTATCTGGTGGAGATGTCAATGAAGTGGATACGGTATCTGTGCCCATTGTAGCCAATGGGTGAGATGGGGCCTGTCATGTCTGAGGCCCATTTCCGGGCTGGCTGTTGCTGACTGGTACGGAGTCGGTCTCTGCTCGAGCTGGTTTCTGTTTGAGGCCCGTCGTAGCACAGACTGCACACCACTGAGAGCAAGTGGTAAGTGAAGCAAGAGCTGCTCTGGAACACTGTGGTCTGCCCAAGTCTACCCCTGGCAGATCGTAGAGACGGAGGATACGGGTCATCGAAGCATGCCCGAGAGCATCATGCAGCTCAACAGGAGGACTGACCCTGATCGGGGTGTGGCGGTCTCGGTAGAGGATGCAGATGGGAAAGGGTGTGCCATCGATGAAGACCCGACCAGGTCCACCGTCAGAACCAGCTGGGGTGAGAGGGTGTGTAGAGGTGTATGTGTGTTTCCCAAGATAGCTGAATAACCCCGTAGTACCAGTGGGCCAGATATGTAATACCTCCATAGTACAGGTCTTATGCCAGATCCGGTGGGATGGCATATAGGGAACTATCCAGAAATATACAGTATTATGAGGGTCCAGAGGAAAGTCAGCATTGCCTTTAGTGAAAAGGCGGTCCAGAATAGATATAGAGAATGGCGGATTAGCATAGAAGTAATAACCAGTCAACTGGACGGAGAATATACTGTTCTGACTGTGATAGTGCTGCAGAGCAGGGTGGTTATTACCCTCTCCGACTGGGAGAGAGTCGCCGAACATGGAGACGTCAAAGGCTGGTTCCCCCAGCTCGGCCGTAGCCGTAGGAGACCCATGAGTAGTAGCCCAGGCACTGTACTGACTGTTGGCCCACATCCAGTCGGATGGGTCCCCTGATCTGTGTTTCTTCTTATTGCCCTGAAAGGCCTGAAAGCTGACATCTGCTGACTCTGGCTCTGCCCAAAGGTAGTCTGTGCCATCATCAATGATAGTGTATGTCCGGCCAGAGTCAAGATGGGTATATGTCATACTGATGAAGTCAGGTGATGAGAAACCCTCCCGGAGCATAACTCGGGTTGACAGGAGAGTTTTGGCGCCGTGTTTGAAATGGCAGCCAGGAATGCAGTACTCATCAATGTCACCAGTCAGTATGTCTCTGCCGATCAATCTCAGTGTGCCAGTGCCATCAGTCCGTGAGGCGGGTCCAGTCATGACTGTACTGAAGGATATGGTCCTGCTGGTATCAAGGTCAGTGATCCTGTGTCTGGACCCGGTGATGTTGCCGGTTGCACCGGAGTCACAGACAATGCCATCAGTGCCAGAACTGGTGATAGAGTACAGATGTATCATAGGGTCCTGGGAGAAGATGACTGAAGGGGGTGCACAGAATAGCCCAAACCAGGTACAAATCTCCAGAGCTGTGTCGCCTACATACTGCATGGCGCCGTAGAGCGGAGTCTGAGTCACAGGGCTGCAGACAGCGGAGATCGGTGCCAGGTGGTGACCAGCCTCAAAGTGAGCCTCGACGAGAAACTCCTCATAGACACTCTGGTAGAGACATGTCAGGACCATGCCAAGGAAGGCTGTCAGGAGCAGAGCTGACACTGCTCTGTACCTCTGGCGCCGCTTCTCAAGCGCCTGAAGGAGACAGATCTGGGCGGAGCTGTCTGGTGGGGAACCGTCGGAGCCACGAGGATAACCATAGTGGCGGTGCTGACCAGAGTCATACTGCCAATACCAGTCGGAACCAGAGGAATACTCAGGACCAGCACCAGAGGAACACTGCCGGGTGGCAGACCAGTCAGAAGTGACACCAGTGCCACCATCAGGTAAGCCACCATCGGATAAACCACCATCACCAGACCAAACTGACTGGACTGACTGGACTGATTGACTGTACTGACTGACTGCAGTACTGCTTTGCCCACCTCCCATCTCCCCCCCCGGTTGACACAATGTCAATCCGTCCCACACTCCCTGAACAGGTGCTGCGGCTGAGAGGGCCTCCGCCGAGGCACTTGCCAGGAAGCAAGTGAACAAGGCGAAGGACATGAATGCACACCGGAAGATAGAGACACCACCTCTACCGACACGCCGTGGCGGTGGAGGTGGTGCCTGTGTGTCAGACATGTGCGTGTCACTAGCCAGGTCAGGCGACTCATGGACCGGAGCGGGGACAGGAGGACACTGCTGAAGGAAAGAGCGGGAGAGACTCCCTTCTGTAGGGCGACCTCCGAGATTGATTGAGTTAAAGTTTGTGGCCTTGTCAGTGCCCCCAGTGTGCACCCGGTGCTCACTGGCTGGTGGGGACACTGACACGGCAGAGCCTGCATCAGACAGCAACAAGTCAGGAGGGCCAGGTGGCGGGAGCGTCACCAGAGGGGCTACACCCCTAGCTCCTAGTGAACTCTTTGATGGCAAAAGGTTACCGTGGCAAACGGTAGGGGACCTGTAATCCTCCTCCCACACCCGCTCCCAGTGAACCTGCTCCAGGGATTTCCCTGGAGCAGACAGGGGGGAAGCAGGCGGGGGCACCGCACTGCTCCGTGACCCCTCCCTCAACAAAGATGCACTGTGAGTGTGGTGTGGGGAAGAGTGCTCGGTGGGTGCCGGTGCCGTGCACATGTCACTGTCCTCACCGTCACCCTGCACCACCGTCATTCCTGCAAACAGAGAGCAAGTCTCTGTAAGTGCAGGGACGGTGTGCGTGTGGTGGACGGGTGGGGACAGTGAGTCACACTGTGCTGCAAACAGTCCAGCAGACACCACCGACGAGTCTGCTCGGTCCTGCGGAGCATGATCCACAAGAGCCGACCCGTGCGGTGCCTGCTGTGTCCGGCTGGAGTGGTACTGCCTGCAGCAGGCGAGCACCACCGTAGCCGTGGACTGTGCAGAGTGCTGTGACACATCGACGGATGCATCGTGCTGTGCAGAGGCAGGTGCAGAAGCAGGGATGTCAGGCAGCAAGTAGGGGGGAGTGGGAAAGGGGTCACAAGCCTTCTGTTCTGTGCCGGTCCGGAACATCCCGAAGTGCACTCTTCCGAGTGACAACGAGACATTCTCGGACTGTGCACAGAACTTTTGGAATTTGGCTTCCGCATGTTGTTGTAAGCGGTCCCACTCCTGTTGTTGAGCCTCGGAGAGGCCGTCCCAGTCCCCATCGCCGTCAGACTCATCGGAGTCCTCGTGCTCCTGACTGGCGGAGTGAGAACTCTCCTCACCCTCACTGTCAGAGCACGAGTCCTCCTGGTACCCGACAACTGCTGGGGTGCCGTGCAACAGACAGAAGGACTCTAGTGCCTGTTCAGACTCCTCGTAGGCAGTCTGATACTGGGCAGCTAGAATCTCCGTCCGAGCATGCTCCGCAAGCAGCTTCGGGTCCAGATGAAAAGCATGAGCCGACATCAGCTTCGGGCAGTCGGCAGCCCTGTGCCCCTTTGACCCACAGGTCCAGCATTCCCCTCGGAACTGCTGGGTCTGCCGATCAAAGACGACACGGGACTTCCCCTTGCCCTTGCCTTTGCCGGTCCTCTGCTTTCCTTTACCGCCTGCCTTACTACCTTTGCGGGGAAAGACTCCTGCACGGTACCCAGAGCCAATCCCCTTAAAAGGATTAGAGCGACGAGGCGGAATGTACTGGCGGGATGAGGTGCGGTCAGGGACTCCCCTGCGGCCATGTGCACCACGGCTTCCGCCGTGATGCGAACCTGCATCATTATAGAAAGCAGCCGTTAGTGGTGACTTGAGTTTCGTCCCCGCGTTCCTGTGCACTGCCCGTGTCTCACGGAAACAGGTCAGCAAGGAAAGCGAGGAGTCAGCATCGAGCTTCTCCTCTGTGTAGGCATCATGCACCGCCTTATAAAAGACGGGACAGATCCTACGGAGAAACAGTGCAATCCGTGCTTTCTCGGAGATAGCAACGGTGCACCCAGGACCCAAGTCAGACTCAATGGTGTCCAGAGATGTCTGGAACACATCAATGTAGTCCGCTGGATCCTGGCCAGCCCTCAAGTCCACTCTGTCTCCAGCGAATAAGAAGTCCGCAGCACTGAACTCCTCGTGATCGGGCACAACATGCCTCACGAGATGAACGAGTGCGATCTTCCCATCCCCTGGGAAGAGTCTGTCAGCTTTGCGCAGGATACGCAAGGCGTCTCCTGCGCAGAGCGACTGAAGCAGTTCCAACAGCAGGAGATTCGCTTTCTGCGGAACCTCCAGACTGTGGTTCTGCAAGTCAAACATCAATGCCATCTTGGGGTGAACGAGTTTGAGCCTGGAATCGAGTTGCTCAACCAGGATGTCCAAGAGCATACGAGCATTTTTCTCGTTGCTAGTGAACTTCCAGGTTTTCGCAGACTCTCCAGGCTCAACACATTTCCCCTTGATGACACTGAGCAATGCATCGAACTCCGTCGGCTTGCGCAAAAGCTCCCACGCTAGATTGTTGCAGACGTTTAATTCTGATGTGTCCGGAGCATTTGCTGGCGTGGGCGTGCCATTTAAAGCACCAAATCTCAGCTGACGTTTTCTCGCCCCTGGGGGGTGTGTCAGCAAACGTCTCGGCAGTACCGGCGGTGTGGCGTACGGCGTGGAAGACATGCTAAATAATAAAGAAGACAAAACTATAAGCAAGGTACACACTAGCAATCCCTAGCAGGGAATAACAAGCAATCAAGCAATCAAAATTCACAACAGGAGCACCAAGAGGGTGCCAAAAAGAGAAGAGGGAAGAAAGCCTGTGATGCAAAAACAACACGGTTAGCAGTTAGTGGCGATGGCGTGGAGGAGCTTGTCGTTCAGTCTCGCGTTTTTGAAGGGTACTCGCGCGAGTTTACCAGGGTCCCTACGGTTGATCAGGCCGTCCCAGGATGTTCCTAGTTAATTTAAACGCTGAACCGGAACGTACGATTCCTCTCACTCACCACTACTTGCCTACTTTACTTCCATGATCCCTACTTGGCGCGCCCCCTTGGCGCTTCCCTAAGCGTTTAGCCGACCATAATCGGCTCCTAGCCTTAGGTCGGTAATGGGGCCAAACCTGCGAGAAGACCCAGTCAGAAAACAGACAGGTCAAACAGGAAGCACTGCAACGCTCAGGGTTTCGCACTCAGAATCTCTCTCAACATACAGAAGATATAATATATATAGTTCTAGTATGCTGAGTGTGATGCGAAATGAGCTAGTGTGCTCTGTCTCATGTGACAACCGAACTCGATCAGAGGAGATGACAATCAGGTCAGTGAAGTAGTCAGAGGTGTCGAGCCGTATCGGTGATGACAGCGGTCAGGTCGAGTCGGTGATGACTGCGGTCATGACGGGTCGGTGATGACAACTCTGATGACTGAGCTCGGACTGAATGTCAACTCCAGCAATAAGTGTGGTAGGAAATACGACCGAGTGCCGGCTCGAACAAGAATAATGCCAGATGATAAAGATAGGCAGGTTGTACTCTTTGTTTTTTCAGCACTGATAATCTTTCTTATAAACAAATACTGCTGTTACTTATAACGGAATATACCGGAGTTTTTGCTTGGCTGCCTAGAAGCTTTTCGGACCTCGCCAGAGTCCTCGTCAGTAGGCTTGCAGAAACTAATAAAAAGTCAACTGTCTATGTCTTATGGTACGGGGGACCAACTGCTTCACAGCTGGCATATACCCCAGCTTCCCTAGAGTAATATACACTGTCTCGAGCCATGGGCTGTCATAATTTTAATACTCTAGTAGTACCACAGCAATAGGCAGTAAGCAACTGAGGGGTAAAAAACTGTCAAAATAGGCTCACTGTCTCACGTAAAAAGTTCTGAAAAGTTCCCACGAGCACGTAATACAAATTGAAATTCAGCCCACACACTGTCTTACGTAAGAGTGTCCCAAAAGTTCCCACGAGCACGTAATACAAGTCGAAAATTCAGCACACACTGTCTCACGTAAAAGTGCCTCCAAAGTTCCCACGAGCACGTAATACTGCCAGAAAAAGATATGTGAAACACTGAGACAGCTTCTGATAAGCAGTTTTCCAAGTTTGTGACAAGATAAATATGGCGCCCCAGAAAGATAGGGCAAGGTTACTTCAGCCTGGCAAGCACGTGAATACTTGACCCTGCGAAGGCCTCGGCTGCCATAGACATAAAGTCATAAGCTAGAGAGACTGCTGACACAGAAACCGATTCTGAGATAACCCCAGTGCAAGTGACGTATCATCTCTGTGATTGGATCATAGATCGGCACTTCACTTAACGGTTTTCGTTCTATAGGACTCAATCCTAATTTTTCACGTATGTAATTCTTCTCGCCCAAGCTTTCTTTAACACCCATTACATTCATTAAATCTGTGAAGTTTGCATTTGGAGTTTCTGATAATAAGATTGGTTCTACTAGACCTTGAGTGGTCCTAAATATACGTTCGTCGTTGGTGTCAGTCGGTGTATAATATCCAAGGTATCCTCCCAAAGCCGAACCCGTCATAGCGTTCGCGAAGCCGTAACGAGACCTTGCTGTACTGACTCGCGCAGACTCCGATGTATCTGAGTACATTTGTTCCACGCTATGCAATTTTATCAAATTGTTTTCCGTACCTACCTTTGGATTGACATGTACGATATCATAATTGCTCTTGGAATGTGGCTTCAATCGGGCTGGTAATGACACCAGATCACCTTCCGTTGAGTACAATACTTGTTTCTCAGTGGGCGTGTTCATCGGTTCTTGTAAAGGATTTATTGCTGGGTTAAAATGATGCCCTTCCACATTGTTTATTTCTGCTACATAATTGCTTTGACCTCCTCCGTTAGAGTTTTCGGTGACCGATAACTTATAGCCACCGTATTTACTTTTGACATCGTCAAATCGTTGTTGTGCTTCTTGATATCTTGATGTACTACGTTGTAGTTTCATCAATGTCAAAAGATTTACATACCAATCTTCTACGTTTTGTCCACGTGAGATGTCCTGGGCAAGAGTGTTCACACTTCCAAATTCTGCATCAGAGCCTCGATATGCAATAATGACGTCTTGACTTTTAGGATTGACCAACGTTGTAGAATTTCTGCCCGACAAACTTTGGTCTACGTAATAACCCGGAAGTTCTTTCATGATACCCTTTAAACGTGCTTTATCACCATAGCTATATGCATACGAAACATCTGATGCTCGTGCATATTTCGTTTGTGTAGAATCGTCCTTAGATGTAATGTTAGGACCAAATACTTTGTTTAAAGCGGTACTCGGAAATTTCACTGCGTCTTGACTAAGAGCATTTAGCAATTTTGAGGTGTCTCTTTGTGTATACTTGTCAACATCGTCAGGTTTCATGATTGGTTTACTCTTGACTGTGACCATAGATTTGAAAGGTGCACTACTGTTGCCAGACCTATTACGCGAAACCGGACTATGTATTTGTTTATCATTTTGATGATCAACAAAATCACTAAAAGAACTGGTAGATGGACGACAGTAAGCATTGGATTGATAGCTTTGATTACAAGGTACTTGCATTACTATTAAGGAGCTTTTGATTTAGGAGTAAGATCGGCTCCAGTTATGTAACTTATTCCTTTTTGTAAAGGCGATTGTGGTGGCACTTGACTTCGAGTTGTTACCCTTGAAGAAGCTAGGGTACCAATTATTCTGGGCGACGACATTTCATGTAATCCCAATGACTCTCGGACTGCGAGTTTCATTTGTTTATCCTTCCCAGTAATCCTTGAGGGTCCAGCTTCAGGAGTACTTGGTAATAGTTCTTTGGATGCTTCTGCGACCATGGCGTCTCGGTCTTCAGCGTCTTTGGCAAGACGCTGTAACGTTTGATCATTGATATCCTCTTGTATAGGATTTAAAGATTTATTGACATCATCGGGTTCAATGCCATTATAGGATTGGGCATGGTTGTATTAATACCACTGCTATAGTCCTGAATATCTCTCACTAATGGCTCCGTGCTTATGATTGAATCTCTCAAAGTATTGTAGAACACCGCACTGTTTTGTGAAGGCATCGTTATCGCGTAGTTGCTTTTAGCGAGTTTACCATATCCTCGGAACAGAGTGTCGGAACTTGATCCATTGGCAATTCCCATCATTTTCATACAATTTCTACGTCCAACCTCATCGGTCAATATTGTTCTCATTAAAGTAATATAGAAAAAGTTTATTTACTATTGCTCGGTCCGGGATGGTGATTTACTGGTGCATGATTATTGGGGGCAACAATCGCTATACGGCCAAATCGACGCAGTTGGCTTTTTGATTTGCAATATCTTCGTGCCCCAAGGGCCCTTCCTTTCGGAGCTTTAGGTTTGAAACCGCAATATGGGTTGGTCATTTGTATACATTACATCAGAAACAAATCTATTTGTTTCCATTTTTTCTTTTTTTCAACAACTTAATCTCAGGGTCTGGAATATCAACAAACTCATTCTCTTCCGACTTATCATAGAATATCAACTGATACTTACGTTTACTTTTCCTTGATCGATTAAGCTTAAGGTATCATTTGAGGGTCTTCTGGTAGTTTGGCGATTTCTTGTCGCTGATAAACACATTGACCTCGTAGTTGTCGTAGTTTCTAAATTTCTTGGAAGCAGTATTTCCTTCTATACCCTCTTTCTTCAACGCACGCTCAGATTTTGCGGCCTGTTTGTTTTCACTATCAGTCTTAGTCCCACGAGTTTCTTTGGATGGTTTGGAGACAGTACCTTGAACCTCTTTCAGTTCTCGCGGCTTGTATTGTCGGCTTAAGGTATCACCATCACCGTCCTCTATCACGAAAGACATTCCCTTTCTACTTCGGACCTTATACACCTGCGTAGACCATGTTTGGCTCTCTTTGTCAAACGTCTTCTTAGTCACACGTAATCGCACCCGATCGCCTGGTTTAATGTCTAACTTCTGTAAGAGTTTGGCAGTTTGATTGCGTTTCAACAAGACACTTCTAATAACACGATTCTTATTCATGTCATCAGGAGGGGTATCATTGATATTACCTTGGTTTACCGTTTCATTATAGTTCTCAACGATTGAGTCCAAATAGTCAACCCAATTGTTTCTACCTGTGCTCGCCTCGTTGATATTAAATCTTCGTTTCAAAGTTTTGTAAATCTTTCAATTTTACCTTGCCGAGTGTGGTCCTCTTTTTGAGACGTGTTATGTTTGATTTCCTTTTCTTTCAACAATGCTTGAACTGGTTTGTTCGTGAACTCACTGCGTAAGTCTGTACTTAGTGTATCCGTTTTGGTTTCCTTTATCAATCGTCTCATGGCAGGTACTATACCCTCAACATCCTCCGATCGTTTATTGTTCTTGTCTCTGACGGTTTTGGATTTCAAAGCAATTGCATACGCTTTGTTGGTATTAACGTTAACCGCAGTCAGAAGTACCAACGGCATATCCTTTGTTCACCGACTTGTCTTTCGGTACGATAAAAGCCAAATCGGCTTGTAAAGAGACCTTATTGACTGGCCCGTACGTTGGAAAATAATCCTTACGAGATACCCTTTTGGGTTGTGATAATACTTGTGATGTTTGTGTTTTGGAAATTGCAGATTTGACCTGAGACTCCGTGACCTTGTAGCCTTGTGCCTTAAGTTTTTTGGTGAATGCATTGGCACCGCTCATTCCGATCTTCGGGTCCAGGTATAATTCTTGGAGTCTACTCTCAGATATTGGTTTACTTGTCATGCTATATAATAGTGTTACATATCGTATACAATGACTTATCAAATCAAAGCTTGCACAAAAAGTCAAGCACGGAAATTCGGTGTGAAGATCAGTCCATCAAATAATCAAAGTAAAAAGATTGATGTTTTCAAGGATGGTAAATTGGTTGCACAAGTTGGTCAAAAAGGGGCCAATGATTATCCTACTTACATGGTCACTAAAGGTAAAGAGTATGCCGATGAGAGACGTCGGCTGTACAAAATTAGACACAAGAAAGATCGCAATGTGATCGGCAGCAATGGATACTATGCAGACCGATTGTTGTGGTAGCTATAAATGTTGCCAAGACACTAATATGTTATATATATTCTCATTCTGACAACATTTACCGCTTTTACGACAATGGTAAAATATCCCATGTCTTCCAATCAATGTTTCCTTTTTCGTAACTGAAATTGAATGTCTTGGATTCCGATCTTGTCTCTAATCCTAACGAGTTTGGTGCATGTCTGATAACAAAGTTGTTCATCTTTACTGGATCGTTCCTTTGATTTAGAATCATATCTTTCATAACATCATGATTGATATTTCTAAGTTTTCAGTACTCAAAGAGAAACCTTTTATCTTGGTCATACAATATTCATCGGCGAACTTCAGGCTGTATGACTTTGGTCCAGTGCTCAGGAATTCAATGCACTTACCATGTTCTTTTTCCAATCCTTGAAGCTCACACTTGAGATAACCGAGCCATGGCTGTCTATAACCAGTCCCGTGATATATATGACAATCTTTTGTTTCTATATATATAATAGGATCAGTATCAAAGTATGATACATTTAAAAACCCGGCGGCTTCTATCAGCTCGTACAATTTCAATCGTCCATAGCTGGTTATGAACGCGGCCAACACCTCGTTCGTTGAAAACCGTGTGTCGGCATACACCTCAGAATTCTCGGTAAAATTCATCAACACCATCTCATTCTCTTCAGAGCCAATAAACTCATATTTACAATCATACCTCTTATTACTGATTGTATTGCAGAATTCACCTGGGTTCTGAATGACCTTACTTTTTAGCTTTGTTTGATCGTTCACCGAGTTTACCATACAATATGTTTTGCATATCTTTTGCAACTTGTCTCATACCTGGGTTATATTTGAGATTACGTTTGTCTAACTTGATTCCTTCATGAAATTCAAAGTCTTTGATGAACGTATCTATGTCGCTGGTCGGTGGTCCCGACGACTCAGTCTTGAGTTTTAAAAACTTATCTATGTATGCACCAAACCAATCAGTTGTAGTCTCCTTCCAATGCTTTATTTCGTATATGTCAAGAATCTGATATCCCTTTTCAATCGCCTTCTCTAATTCCACAGTGGTCCATGTTCCGACCATTTCATACAACGGAAAGATCAATTTGTTGGTCACGTGTGGGAGTACACCAAATTTGAGATGTTTGTTTGGTAGTATTTTACATTTTACTAACCCAAAGTAACCATGAATGTCAAGGGATTGTACATTTCTTATTATCTCCGGGTGGCCTTTTGGGAATCGCTTCGTTTTCATTATAGATGGATACATAGAATTGAAATCTTGATATCTGATATATTCATTGTCTTTGCATTTATAAAACAACTTACCTAAATCAACTCTTGCACCATGATAGGAGTCTCTGTCATGAATGGGAGAAGCTAACTTTTGTCTATCTAAGAATGCATTTCCAACATGTGAGGTTTTCAGTTGAGCGACTTGTATATCCCATTCCGATTCCCATGTATATACAAGATTGTAGCCAGCTGCTTTGATGTCCTCTAATCGTTTCATTGTTTGACGATTAACTTCGCCAAATGTCATACCCGATCGCCGACCTTGTTGATACTGAATATCATCTTTGTGATACTTCTTCAAATCGGCGTGAAACCAACAACCAAGAAATTCATATACGGTGTTTGTTGTTTTATCAAATCCATCAACATATATGTGTAGATCTTTGAGTTTATAGATCCGTTTACCATCCAAATCTATGACAAGCTTCGCCGACGTTGTGTGTACTATATAATCCAACCATTGATTCTCTTTGATAGATGCATTCTGAGATTTGGTCAGTGATTGTAGTATACCTACCGAGTCCTTGGGCATACAATCATTTCTCCATATGTTCACAGCCAATTGAGCTAAAGTTAGGTAGCTGAATGGATTAAACTTATTATCGGCAATCTTTAAAAAACAATCTCTGAAAGCGAAGACGGCTCGTCGTAGAATCGTAACATCATCGTGACAATATCTCGCAAGCTCTTTTGGATGTTCGAATATACAACATTTACTCTTTCTATCAAACCACCAATGATATAACTTTGTATAAGCTTCAGGTTGTAAGATTTCGGGATTGTAATATTTGATATCGGGATAGAGACCCATGTAGTTTTCGTTCTATTTTGTATTGAAAAGATGTGGATAATATCCCTTCGTGATTTCATGTTCAAAGCCGAACATTTCCGGAAGAGAATGCAATGATCTTGTCATAAACATATATGAATCAATAAATCTTACATTTCCAATCCTCATACATAGAATGTCTGCACCTGTATATAATATATCTTGTGGAGGTTTTCGTTGTACATTGATGATATGTTCAACTATCAATCGGAAATCAAACTTAGATCCACAATGGGCAATGAAGGTATGATTATCATGTTTTTTGATATATACCCATTCCAGAAAGTCATCTAGTGTTTTGTGAATCACAAATGAACCATCGTGATATTGACTTTCACAATGATTAACAATCAATTTGCCATTATCATTCATTGTTTCAAAATCAAACCAAACAATCGTTTTATAGTCCAATACAGGTTTCGGTTGAACTTTTGTCATGTAACACGTGTGCTCATGCAGATTACAAACGATCTTACAATTAGGACATGCTCTGTATCCACATATACGTTTCTCTTTAGAATTAAAGATAACATTACACAATTTACATTTGTGTACATTAGCACAGGTCACTAATTCCTTATGAAGATTGTAACACTCTTCGTTCATGAACTTACGATTGCATATCTCACAATAATGCCATTCTTTATTGCCTATTGACAATCGTGTCTCTTTGTTTGCAAAGATACATTTTGGGGACTTGCATTGAGAACATGATGGTCTATAGGTCTTGCCTTTGAAGCAATCAATCCTTGTAATCGGTTCATAGTGATTGTCATGTAAGAGTATGTGATAACTATCATTATAACTTGAATAGTCATTGTGTTCGTTGAAGTACGGCGGGTAATACATGATTGGCTCACCGCCAAGTCGTTTTGTGATACCCCACACAAATATGTTGATTTCATAATGTTTTTCTAAAATAGAAAAGTCGTCAATCGTGATTCCATCTTGATCCATTTTCGGAAACAATTTCAAACGCAGTGTCCGAGCCGTTGTTGTAATGCTGCCTCTATGATTGCTGGCATCGCGGTTTAATTGCTTCCATTTGTTTTCATATTTATTCTTTTGAATGAGATTATCACTTAACATTTTATCTGATTTTCGTTTCCTATGTAAGAATTCCAAAGATTTAATACCACAATTGTTTTTAGATTCTATCTTAATCACACATTGTTTCAATCGTAATTCTACACCATTCTTCGGAGCTGCCATGCAACGAGACCCTTTACCTTCAGGTGGTTTGGATGAATAGTACTCAACTTCAATGTCTTTGGCAACCTCGACCGATTTCTTGGAGCTATCACCACCTTTGGGTGACTGTAGCATCTCTTCAAATTGCATCATGACATCCTGTCGATCTGAACCTTTGACCCATTTTGAAGTAGTACCATCCTCAAAGACAGCTCTCATCGAAACTTGTTCAGTTCCTTTTGATTTTTCAGGTAACCAATAGTTTAGACTGCTACCATCGGGTGTTGCCCTTTGTAGAAACGTTGTAAAGGGAACCTTCAGTTTTTCAACATCGGTGCTGAATTTCTTGATATGTCTTTTTGAATCTCCGACGGTATACTTATTGATTTCATCAAGTCTACTTTGTTCTTTGGCAGGCTTTTTACCTATCTTGGTCCATTGTCGTCTGGTAACTTTCTCAACCTTCTCTTTTGATTTCCGATACTTCTTCTAACAATCACGTATGGCTTTCGTCCGATCGTCACCACTTAAACTTTTACTTTGCAAGTCTTCCCAATCTGCAGCAGTGAGCTTATGGCGTGCCTCAGGATTTTGCTTTCTCAATTTGGGGGCCATCTTCGTATACTATATAAATTGTATTTTTGTGACGTCCGCTTTTCGGCGTTTTTCACGCCTTATTTGTTTTTTCATTCTTTCTCGTTTCTCAATATTAGCTATGGAGTCACGGAATGTGTTTACACCGGTGAACTCTTCCGTAGGTCGTTGAAATACTGGGTCACCCGTTATTGTACCAATGCCGCTTTTGTCTAACGGTGCCATCATAATAGGAGCTATCCTCCGAGGTGCCTTCCGTGGAAGAGCAGCATCTTTGACGGGCTGTTGATACACCGGTTGTCCTGATGGAGTGCCATGGTCTAAGGCGGTTCTACTTTTGTTGGTTGTCTTTTTCACCACTGGTCGGCCCCGTAAGCTTTTGAGTTTTTCGCCTTGTGTCATCTTACCCTTCTTTTTAATTCCATGTTCTTGTCTGTGCTCTGCACCACAAGACTTCAACTTTGCTATCCAAGTTTCTCTTGACATGTATATATATATATATACTATACTAATATAAAAGCAGACGGTAAATGTTGTCAGAATGAGAATATATTATATATATTACTGTTTAGGCAACAATTACCGCTTCTCGTGTTTCGTGAGTCAGATCAAGAAATTTTATTTCTTAGGGTATCTTATAGCTACTTAATGCCAGTTAAAGGACAGAAAATTACCGACCCAGATACACTTGAACGCCTTGCGAAAATGAGGGAGAAAGCTCTTGCCACTCGCCAAGCCAAAGCCAAACAGAAGCAAGATGTCAAGATGGCCGAACAACTTAAGGAATCTCAAAAAGTTGCCGACGCGCAAGATTGATTTGGTCGACCTATTTATCGAATGAAATAATTTTGAAAAGATTTTGCAATTTTCGACTCCGCGCAAACCCAACCTTGATTTGCCTCACCCTTCTCCATGA
>LGRX02004269.1:0-35335 GCA_001247695.2 Cymbomonas tetramitiformis
GATGTGGATTAAAATGAAGTGTCTGCCCCCGATGTGGATTAAAATGAAGCGTCGGCCCCCGATGTGGATTAATAAAATGAGATGTCGCCCCCCGATGTGGATTTAAATGAAATGTCGGCCCCTGATGTAAACTTATCCCATATATATATATATATATATATAACCGAATTCTTGAAAAATTTTCAGGAATTCCAAAATTGACCTGAAAATCTAACGTAGAGCAAAAATATACAATAAAAATTGGGAAATCCAACGTAGGCTACAGTACCCGGCCACGTGGTGTAACAACCCAAACGCATATTGGGACAATACCCGGACTATAATACGATAATATACAAATATTCATTTGTTGTTACACGTCTAGACATTTATCATGGCCTGTCCCCGTAAGGATTGGTACACATATACACGAAATAAAAATACATCGCAGAGCTTCGCCAGATATCAAATTCTCAGCTAATTAGCATCCCTTTTTTGAGGGGGTGGTGGCAACTGAGGCAACTGATCCCACCGGAACATTCCTATTGCCCGGCTTGTTTTGTTTGTCCACCCAAGTAGCATTAACTGATCCGTCCTTGTTCAAAGCATAGGGGGATTTACAGTCCCTCAAGGCATGAGATCCCTGACATTTAGGGCACCTAGCACTGCCATCCGTAGGGGCGGTGGGTTTGCTCGCAGCTTGCCGAGGGGCACCAGACAGAGAAGCATTGTTAGACTGCGTCTTGATAAATACCTGCAATTCCGACTCACGAGCGTCATCTTTCTCACATTCAGGAACAGTAACTCTAATTTGCTGATGCGCAAACAAGGCAATATGATTATCTGGCAAGGAGGTATCCCTAGTACCTCCTGCCAGCTCCCTTTCAACCAGAGTAGTCAATGAATAAAGAGCCTTCGCAGTTTCCGGCTCCCTTGAATTTGCACCCGGTAAGCCGAATGCATCGGTCACCTACCTCATCAGCTTTGGAATCTCCGGAACAGCTTTACCCGGGGGCAAGCACCAGTCAAGGAGCTCACTCCTCAGGCGATGGGCCTTCAGCCAATTAGATACCCATTTGGTTTCCTACTGCATGGATCTCTGGAGGACTGAATCCACCGACGTAGGCCTGGACATCAAATTCAGACATCCCCGCTGATGAAACTCCCAAGGGAACCTGTCCCATCATACCACCATCCATTCCCATATTACTTGATTTGAAGAAACATTCGCATATAGTCCGCTGCCTCGAGGAAAACATACATAACAATGTACGACAACAGTAACACCTCCTCGATGCCACCTTGATAACACATACAATGCAATAATCATTGCATATAATGCAATGATGCATATAATGCAATGTGTTAGCATGCCTTGATAACACATATAATGCAATAACCATGATTATTATCTGAAGTAAAACGTGAATAACCCCCGTACATAATAAATCTTCATGCTAAAACAAGAACCACGAATCCTCGGTTCATAATGCAACACATAACTTGAAATACAGTAATATAACACATAAACATGGAACACAAGCATATTGCAATAATCATCATAACCATGCAAGAGTCCCTACCAAATGTCTGTGATTCTGTCTTCCCCATAAGGGAGTTCATCAACCACCAAGAATGTCCTACGACAGGGGACATTTTATCACCCTCCTATAATTAATCTGGAGACTATAATCTAGGAAAATATTATGATTTGCTGGGAAACGGGATACATTTGAAAACCGGCACTCCACATCTAGTACATCGAAAAATTCTAAGATATGCATGTGGTGTCCAGTCACAGTGGCAAATAAAGGTCTGTCCAATAGTTCAGACAGGCGGATACAGCAGTCATCCCCCACCGTTGTTTGGGGCGAGCAGAGTTCCGGTATAACCCACAGCATCCGGGTCAAATTGTTCCTGTCAAAACAGCAACCATCAATTGTCAGGACAAGCCTGCAACAATTTGGAACCATTTGTTCCAGGAAGAAATCCCCAAGGGACAAACAACCCTTCCAAGAAAAGTGCCTCACACAGATTGAGGACTTTCATTTTTGCAGGCTCCAACGGGCATTCCCCGTGGCCAACTGCCAAACATTGTCCCCACGGGACACATAAAACCCTTCCAGGAAGAGCACCTCCCAACTCGAGGATTTTCATTTTTTTGCAGGCTCCAATGGGCAAACCCCGTGGCCTTCTGCCAAAGTATGTTGCCACACGGGACTTCAAATAGCATTCAAAGTCAGCATAACAAAGTTCTACATTATATCTCAATTCACCAGGTCACTCAACAGAAGAATAAATTGAAACAATACTGTAACAAGAAAGAAAAGCAACCAAAGGGATTCATAAAACACCATACATAACTAACCCCTTGATAATTGTGTCGATAACGGCACGGGCTCTACGGATTAGAAAAGAAATTAAAGGCCGGTGGGACACGCAGGGATACTTGCAAGGTTCAAACGGTCAGAAAGAAATTACCACCTAACAGACTAAACCGAAAACCCCGTGAAGGGAAACCACGGGGTGTGAGAGAAAGGATTCTAAAAGGAGAGGAGGCATACGGGAGTCAGGAAGATTAGCTACCCGAGTTTGTTGCAGAGGCTCCCGGTTTCCGGGGACGTCCAGGCCGGTGAAGAAGTTCTGCTCCGGGTCAAAGGAGGGCCGAAGCCCAGAGGGTACGTTGAAGACGGAGGGGGCGCAGGCTGACCCAGAGGCTGGGTCTGCTGAAAAGGCAGCTGTCGTGAATTAGACCGCAGCAGCCCCGGGTCGTTCGGCGGGGAGACGTCGAACAAAGCCTGCTGCATTACAGGCTCTTGCAAAGGTCGACGGGACGCAAGGTCCGACGGGACGTTCCCCAAAGGATGAGTTCATTGCGCGGAGGCTCAACCGGTGGAGCAATTGTCTCCTCCGCGGGACCACGCTCGGGTCGCTTGGGACCGGTTGTAAGCGTCGCGGAAAGAGTCCAGAGTCCTCACCAGCACCGCCTTCGGTTGAGTACCCACCACGAAGCCGGGTACCTTGGAGCAGCCTGATTGATTACAGGTTGATAGCTTGATACCTGATTGCAGGTGGCACGCATCGCATACAAGGCAGTCTCGCTAGCAAGTAGATACTTCCGCCGACTCGCCAAAAACCACTATACATGTTCATACTTTCGTTCCAGGACTCGCGCCTGACTTATTCGCATTTGTTATCTATCGCGCGTAGCTAGACTCTATTGCTGGATTCAGTGCACCGTAGGTCATTATGTGCATGACTCCGTTTAGCTGTACCAGTACTCGTACAGTACTTGGTGGCAGATACCTAGGTCACAGCTCCGCTTTATATTGGTTATCTCTTATAATCAGTTTACACTTGTATGAGAATAACTCAGTGAACACCCGATATATTGTCGGCACAATATATCTCACAGGTTATGGGGTATCACCCCGCTTTTCTCACTGCTGAATTTGCCATGATTGGCTAAGTTTTTTTCCGCTTGGCGGGGCGTTGGGACCTCGCGAGGTGTTCAATTGGCCATCTTAGAGCTCGCGGTTAGCGCTATGTTACGGTGAGATTTTGGATTGGGAACTTTCGGCCTCTTCTTCGAGTGTCCGCGTTGGATTATGTTTTCGACTTGGATTGATCACCCATGTCAACTCTTCCTTGGCCGTTGCGTATTCGACTTCGTTGGTTTCGTTCGACCCCTACTTCCCTTCACTCCGTAACTGCGAACCCGTCGCTCGCCACCCTACAATTTGCACCTCGCCTTATCCCAACACCCCTCCTATAGGAATTTCAATTCCGAATGAGTACATATAGCATTAACACACCGGCCGTGGGCGCGAGAATGCGTCTTGACTCAATTTTCGCTAGGAACGTGGGTGCTCACTATAAGAGCACACCACAGTCAGCGCATGCCACACTTGCTGCTGCTAATAGGACACGTAGCAACGCGGTTTTGCAATCATCTTGGGACGTTGATGTTGTTAAGCGCGTTGCGAAGGACACGCTAGGTGCGAAGGCGTCTTCATTTCCCGGAAGTGAGCCACATCGCCAACTTCTATGGGACTCCTTGGTGACTGCGACGCTGGAATCTTCGTTCGTCAACAAGGACGCCGCCAACGAGGACATTTTTGACCTCGTGGACGTCACCAAGGAAGTCCATCCGGTTTTCAGCGACATTTTGCTTCGTGCATTGGTCTCATTGACGACGCCCCACTCTCCAGCTCGAAGGTGGGTCGACGCTTCGGCGAGAATTTCTCCGCGCGACGGTAAGCGCGCCCTCCTCGAGATTACCAAGAGGCTCCTGCCTCCTAGGCATCGGCCACTCCGACACCATGAGGCGCTTTTAGGGATTTCTTTTGGGTCCTCTGTTGACCCAGAGCCCTTGGTGGCACAATTTGATGAGTGTCTTAAAGCTATCGCGGCTAGTGGGGCGGGATCTCTGGACGACAAGGCTGCCAAGAGGCAGCTTCTGGCAGCGCTGGGCGCCGAATTTTACAGAGAGGCAATTACCCCACTTCGCCTGGACACCGAGTTAGCGAAAGTGGGCATCGAGGAGATCTACACGCACATCCTCGAGGTGTGGTGGTGTTCGCACCCTGATGGCCCTCCTGCCGGCCCCAAGGCTACACCGCCTAGCCCGACGCACATGCCTCTCGGACTAGCGTACGCAGGTGGGGAGCAGCGCGACATTGCGGACTTCCTCGAGGAGTTTGCTCGTTTATTGGGTGAGGCCTCTACTATTATTGCCTCCCTTCGTCATGAGGAGCAAGGGAGTGCACGTGACACACCGCCGCCACGGGATGATTTTCCCCGCCGGCATGGGGGCGGTGGTGTCAAGCTTCCGCCGTCAAAATGGCGTGACGAGCGGAACCGTCGGTCCGACGGGAAGTTTCATGGGCGTGATCGTCGGGTGGGATGGAAGCACCGCTTTGCGGCCTCCCCACTCACCAAAGGTGGTAATTGGTCACAGTCGCGTACCGCATAGGGTGCACGATTCATTCTGCATCGTCGGCCTTCGTTCAGGAGTGCCCCCTCTGCCCTGGACACTTCCATGACACCGCACGTTGCCCAGAGGTGTGTGGTTCTTGTGATGTGGGACTGCGGAATGCCGCCATGGACTTGGACGATGTCGTTTCAGCCTTTCAAACCGCCTTCGACGACGAGGACGACAAGGAATTTGCTCGCCTGTGCCACCAGCACGACCAGCCGCTGGTGCTTGACGACCCTGGCCCCTTCACCTACCCGGTAGAGCACGATGTGGGATTACGTGCACACTACGCGGGCTTGAGCCGTGGTGCCTCGGACAACGGCATGGGGGATGTCCTGGCCGACGCACGAGGTGTCCTGGACTCCCTGCGGTCTGCGGCTACGGCTGCACAGGTCGGTGGTGCTGCCACGTCCGGCGTGCAGCCCTCACTACACCTTGGCACTTTGTCTGTGCCGCAGGTAGTGTGCGATGTGCCACCACCTGCCAATCACGAGATCGACACTAGGCTTTACCCTGTTTTGCCATCGGACCCAGCTGCCCACGGGTCTCCTTTCGAGGAGCCGCTCCGGGTCACTTTTATGGACCAGGTCTTACCGGCATGCGAGGACGCGTCTCTTAATTTGTGTTCGATTGACACCTCTCACGACTCGATTCACCCGGTTGAGCTTTCCGTGGTGATCGACGATGACGACAGCTCCGACGGTTATTCTCACCACGGAGACGAGATTCCCTCGGCCCCACCGGCTACACGGTCACGTGTCGGTGTGGCAACTTTGCCGAGAGTCTTCTCTTTTGCATCCCTTGCCCTGCCCGCCCGCATGTGCCTTGCATGTGTCTCAGCGGTTCAGGGTTCGGTGGTGCTCGATCGAGCCGCTGACTTCACCGCAGCAGTACATCCCACTGGGGTGACTGCCAACAGTCTGTCTGCCTTGCCGTGCACTTTTGCTTTCGGCTTTCCTTTTACTTTTGTGGTCTCGGCAGACTTGGACTCAGATTTTCACATTTCTAGATTCCTGAATTTACTCTACGAGTCTGGTTCTGGCTTCTGGTTCTGGCTTCTGGTTTCTGGTTCTGGTTTCTGGTTCTGGACTCTGGACTCTGGTCTCTGGACTCTGGTTCTGGATTATGATCTCTGGACTCTGGTTTTGGTTGAACATCTTTGACTCTGACAACATCTTCAACACTGGTGAACTTTGCAGCTTTGTGGACCACTTTGAAAGTGATTGAGTAGCTTTGAGATTGGCTGTAGGAACTTAGCTTGAAAGCAGTATCTTAGTAGCAGTTTTAGAAAGGGACCGCCCTGGCTAAAGCACAGGCCTCCTTCTAGCAGTTTCCAGCTCTTGGCTGTTTGTTGTTTCGGAACATTTTGTCTGTGAGCCGCTCTCTGCCACCTGAACAGCACTCCGTACAGTTACAGGGTGGTGAGCTGGATTCAGTGCACCGTAGGTCATTATGTGCATGACTCCGTTTAGCTGTACCAGTACTCGTACAGTACTTGGTGGCAGATACCTAGGTCACAGCTCCGCTTTATATTGGTTATCTCTTATAATCAGTTTACACTTGTATGAGAATAACTCAGTGAACACCCGATATATTGTCGGCACAATATATCTCACATATATCACCTATAGTAGTATCTATGTGTATATCGTCGAATTTTACAACCATCTAACTTGACGCGATCTGCCAATGGTTACTGCCCCGCAACGATCCTTGTGATGGGACTGGAATCGCGTCCGGTCCTATCACAAGGACCGACTTTTCGGGCTTTTTAAAGCCGTCCTCTTGGCGTTCCGAGTGCACCCCACCCGGAATGTTAGTTTCCAATGGACCTATACTATGTGCCTTCACGCGCTATTGACAGTATATCGTCATGGAATGAGTATATCCAGTGCATTTGAATCACGTACCCTGTCATTTTTCACTTGCAACTTTTGGAGGACGTTCAAAAACACACCATACCTTTAATGATTTTTATCCAATTGAATTCTAGGTACCACAAGCCCGCCAACCTTCCAAGATATATCCTAACATCATATCCAATCATACGCAAAAGATTATGCACGGTCTCAGTGTATATTGGGTCGAATCTCCACTCTCATATATCGAGGACTGGTATAATTTATCCACTCGTCGTATATCCCCTCTTTTATGCAGCAAAAAACTTTCTTGAAGGCTTGAAGCATTTTGTCGAATAGCATCTGCATTATTCTCTTATGGCTGCTAGCACATTGTAGTGTTCATATAAACACATCAATTGATTTTTGGAGCTATTAGCATCACCATAACTGGCAGTATTGTGCATTGTATGTACTCTAGAAATTATGGGTTGACAGATTCTTTAGGTCCTAATTTGCATACGATCCAAAATTCCGTGAGTGCATGCTATTGTGAGCCATGACTGTGGACGTATTATGGCTATCTATGAGGTGGTACATATTAGAGGGCACTGTTGGGTCATAAACATGATATGTTTAATTGCTAGATGCATTGGGAGGACATCTAGTAGGTGTACGCGGCTTCGGGCACTCCGGTCCTTGTGAAAGGACCGGCATTTTTATTTAATTTTCGTCGGTACTACCCCCGCGTTTCATTCCTCTCAAGCACATGCGCATATCGAGTATAGCACCCAAAAAAAGGTTCGGAATAAATTCTTGGACACCCACATATGATGTCAAAACACTCAAATATCAACTATATCAAAAAAAACGCGGCGGGTAGCCCCAAATCACTTCGGTCCTTGTGACAGATTTTGGGCAGTAGCCACCAAGGCCTATTTTCGGTTTTGACCCTTCTCCACGTTCCCATGGCGTGTGAAGATCTTCGAGGGACCTGAAATTATCTTCAAGAAGGACACTCGACATTTTCAAAATATACTCTCCAAGATTACACGTTGCGATCTCTTTCGTAGGTAGTGCTTAGAAGCACTTTACTTGGTAGTGCCTTAGAGATAATTTGCTGAGTGTGCTTTTAGCACGTAAATCGGTAGTGCCCTAGACGTATTTTCTAGCATGCATACCGTAGTGCACCCTTCCATCGAATGGGTAGTGCTTAATCGTGAGTGACCACTTCGTAGTCAGGTAGTTGTATCACGTAGAGTACAGTATTAGGTGCCCTATAGTAGTATCTTATTGTAGGTGACTCCTTGTGTCACTCAACCTGAAGCATCGTAGTTGCGGTCGCGGTGTCGCACGTTATGATGATGACACTGCGACGCGCGCCCCTCTCCGCAGACAATCTTCCCACGGCAATAACTTGGCGGCGTGAGCCGCCAACCCTTACTCCTGTCATATTATCCTCGCAGAATCCTTTTACTGCATCTTTTCCGACTGCAGTGATGGTACCGCCTTTCCGTACCCCTCTAAGTAGCTAGTAGATATCGGTTTTCTCATGAATTGTGTCCCATCAAGGCCGCCACTCGTGGCGGTCCGGCCCAGAGTAGGGCCGGGGAAATTAATTTACTCATACGCCCGACGGGCGTGGTTTTTTCTTTTTTCTTTTTTCTTTTTTCATGAATTGTGTCCGAACGTGTGCGTGAGAATCCCGAAGATGCCGAAGCCACACAATTCCTAAGCTCCTTCGATCGTTCGTGGTTGACCGACAAGCCCATACAACCCACACAACCCGATGACACTCAAGAGACCATCGCTTCCCTTCCCAAAGAACCCATTCCAACTCATTCATCCCAACCCTCCTAACCCCCCTCCTTGTCGGGCGATGCTAGCGACGATAGCGACGACAAGGGTTCCAAGCGTACCAAGCATTTCTATTGGAGCGACAACATGACGAAGTACTTCATTGATTGCGTGGGGAAGGAGCCTAAGATCATCGGCCACGAGAAGTGCGGAAATGTCAACGAATATCGTACCACGTTCAGGAAAGTGATATAAAAATACAAAAAAATATATTTATATAATATAATATATATATAAATTTGCAATATATATAATATATATAAATATATGTTTGAGGGTGGGTACGATGTATTTGTTGCTCGCCGTACTCATTTGTTACATCCCGTACGGTGATTATTATTATGTCACGTATGACAACAATCGTACATCTCGTGCAGAGTTACTATGCTAACAAGGTCCGTTCAGTGTATCAACATTTCATTTGGAGTTCTGTAAGCATACATCCAGCGTCCCAAGTGCTGGACAGTTTGCCAATTCCACGTGACGTAATTGCAAGGAGGAGTACTTTTTGTACGTGCATTCTAACATCAAGAGGCTTGCTGAGGTGTACGTAGATCACAGCTTGAGATATTCAGGCCACTCACTTTTGGCATCCTTGCGCAGTCGAATTTATCTTCCCCCCCCGCGGTGGTTGCTACCGTCCTGATTGTCTTCCAGGGCCTACCTTTTCTTTGGTGGGTGTTCCTATTTTGCTTATCACTTTCCTGACGTGGTACGATAGGAAGTATACAATTCTTATATATATATATATTACATATTCACCCTGTCGCATCGCGCACGGGAACACAACACATAAAACATGGGCGCCTACTTAGGCACATATAATTGATAATCAACCATGCGCCGGAGCCAAGGATATGGCCTGAGCATTTTAAATGTAACATATAATATATGTATATAACCGTATATATTCTTAATTGCTATGTGATACTGTAAGCACGTCATCAAAATGTTATGCAGCACATGTCCACAGTTCAAAGTTCGAGTGCCCGTGATTTCTGCACAGGTCAGAAAAGGATACGCAATAATGCTCTTTTGATTATTTTTATGGATGCCCGGTGTCTCGCACTGTAGTCTTATCGATAACTAGCAAGTTTGTGTATGCTAGCAAAGTTATCATATACACCCAAAGTTTGTTGCGTGCAAATTATTATGTGCTATGTCTACTCATGCGTTGCTTCTCTCTGCATTCAGCATACCCTGCAACATCAAACCAACATACACATATCATTAAGTGGCATCTCACCCCCCATCCCCCCCATATCTTCCTTTATCTATGCATATAATTACTCAAAATGCTGTGGAGAATACCAAACAGTAAAATATATTCTGGAAATACTGTGTCAAATACTGTTTCGGCACTTTGAGTAATCTTAATTTTGATATCACTGAGCATGTTTTTACAAGTATATCCGCAAACTGTATTGCGGTGTCTGATAGAAATCACAGTTGGTTGTCATTGCGATGGCGACTCACAGGTTAATCACATGCTGATAAGCTATCTACCTTGACTTTTCAAAATCAAAGGCAAGCCAAATGTATATACCTTAATGTTTGCTGACAGGATGTTGATGTGTGCGGGTGTGTGTGTGAATGCATGCGCGCCATCAAGCAACAAAATTCCGGTTGAGGCATTACCTGGTAGTTTTGCAATTTCGCGTGAGACAGCAGGATCGCTCAAACCCAAGAACTGGGGTCCACTCACCTGATGACGAAAGCCACAATTTGTGTCAGTCTAGGCTTGGTAAAAAAGGAGATCCTGAATTGTGCATGCAAGTGTCGAACGCATGCCGTGGTCTACACAAGTGCAGCATGCAAATGAATATCATAATATATACCGTAATGTCAAGCAAGTTCTTACCGCGCATCTTCTCCGTGTTTGGCTCACATCATTCACGGCCTCGATAGCTTGCTGCCATGCATGTGTTGGAGATGGTCCAAGATACCTGAAAATGTAGCATAATCCAAAAAGACGCCGCGTGAATATCAATCTACGCATAAATCTGATGATGAATTTACTACACTACCAAAGCGCTGCAGACGCAAATTGGCGCCTGCGCAATAGTCAATTCTCCATGTATCCAGTGTGTACGTAATAAAGTTGTATTCTACCGACGTTTCTACCATACGAATGCGACAACTTGCAACCGATATGCATGAATTGTAGTGTCTGCAATGTGTACACGGAAATCCCAATGTAACAGTGTCTGTGTACGTATTGCATCATTGTACCATTTTGTACGGTGTACGTATGCATGCACGCTCAAAATCGTGGCATCGATGTGTGCATGTACATATCTCTCTCTGTGTCACTTGATGGCTACTATCCAGCAGTCCGTATGGGATAACCAGATTTGAATGTGGTCCACCCACAAGGACCTATTTACTTGGGGGCATGCCAACCAATTTTGGAGGTGCGTCCAATGCAAGGTAGTCTACACAAGTTCTATACTCAGTTGGATGACGCCTGGTTTGCCCTGGATCCGCCTCGTATATCTACAACAATTGCATATGTATACGTATCCCTCGGATATTTCAGCTCGGACTTTTTCTAATGTTAAAATCACTCAAAATAATGCCGTCTCTTCAATATTTTTTGTGGATAGTATATAGGGGCTGAGCATGCGTCCAAGGATTCAGCAACACCGTTGCATTGTGTACAATCATGATTGCAATAGAAAACAAGTTGATAACCTCATAGTTGATGTATCTATATACATTTGAGAGTAGTGTAATGTTATTTTGCAATAGTGGACTGGCATGCATTTTGTGTTCATTAGTATACATGTACACACCAATGCAAACACACAAGAAGGGCAGAGATGCTTACAATGTAAACATCTGAATTTTATTAGCACCGACCAAGGCAAATTACCGTACATAATTAACAGCAGCAGCAGCAGCAGCAGCAGCAGCAGCAGCAGCAAAGTTCACATCACAATGCGAGCAACCAGGACAAAATCCGATCCAACAATTGCCCAAGAAAAACACACTGCAGCGACACCAGCGCCAACATTAGCGCTACCGCCAGCGCCAGTGCATGTAGAACACCCTTGTATAATAAAGATATTCTGAGGACTTGCTTTCTCATTGGACCAAACCAAATGAAGAAATGAATTTGATTGGCAGAATAACCGGATGCAAGCTGGCATAGCGCGGAGATCTCCTTTGAGGTCGACCGGCCTAGAATCGATATGTGATCCATGTATGCACTCTCAGATGATTCAACAAAAAAGTCTGATTATATACGTTATTTTGGATGATGAGTTAGCAATGTGTTAGAAGAGAATACTCACTCCCATAATATGCATTGCGCCAACATACACGACGATGGATACCAAAATTCTCATTTTGAAAGAGACTGGTTCTGTAAGTGAGTTGTGTCATTCTCCACTGGTATTTAACCCCACAAGTCTCTTGTTACAGTAATCACTCACCGTTAAGGAAACAGCCAGCGTTTTGGGGGGAGGGGGGTACCCGACTCGATGGTTTTTGCTGGCTGGATTTTATTCTAACGTATGGAACCCTCTACGTAAAATACCGAAAATGGGCACTGGCTGCCTAGCTGGAGAGCATCTCTTAAAATAAGAATATCGCTTGGGAAATTGCCAATTTTGTGTACATTTAATGCTCTCAGTGTCCATCCATTTTCTTGGGAAATGAAAACAACTTAAGAAACCTGGCTGGCTAGGGTAGGCGTCAAGGATGATAATTAGTTTCATTTTTGTAACCGGTTTTGAAATCGATTTAATTAGTTTCATTCTGTAATCGATTTGCTTATCTAATTGTTTGGCTCTTGACACTGGTGTTATTTTTTGAGTTCGAAAGCAATTATCCGAGCATAATTTTGTGCCTCAATTCCGAAACGATTTGATCCCAATAAGCGATTAATCAGACAATTACTTTGCAAAATCACAAATCGATTACCACCCTTGGTAGGCGTCGACGTGGATGGTTATAAAATTTGCTGGCTAACTCATGAGATCGTGGTCCATTCTCCATAGTGTTTCTGACATAGGACGCTGGGCCGGCTGGCGGGCAGGCGGGGGAAGGGTACCCAACTCGGTGGTTTTCGCTGGCAGTTGACCCCAAATCTTTGGTTTTCTTAAAGGTGGGTGATTACTGTATGCAAAGAAAGTTGGTATCATCAAACAAACATCCACGTAATATAATAATTATTATATTCTACCATGTTTTGGCATAATGTTGCATTTCAGAACTCCATGTTAAAATTCCAATAATTACATGAGCGCAAGCTGTACTGGTATTGCTAATGTACACTGTTATATCAACATAGATAATCGTTGATATTTGGTACAGCCCTGATCACTCAGAGTCTAAATCAACAATTCGGCTGACTCATATGCTGATGTACGTAATTATATATATGTGTGTGTGTGTGTGTGACAATGATTATGCATAGATTGTGTAGGAGGACTGGGAGCATACTGGTAAGATGGATTGTCATGCGCCACAACTCGCACCATGCACGTTTCCCCCGTGCCCTGCAAAATCTCACTCTCGTACCTGTGATGGTTGGCATGCACCGGAAGTCCCCATTACTATCTGTGTGTTCTTTTTTGTATACACTGAACAGCATGCTTACTACGTACAAAGCATGCTCATTTGACAGTAATGTATTGAGAAGTCAAGGTACTAAATGTTTTTGAACACGCGCGCACACACACACACTCGATACGTACACACAAGAGCAGTGTGTATTAGTAGTAACATGCGTGCACACATGGTTTTTATGTTCAGTCAATGTGGCGGCCACCCATGAGTAAGCCGCACACACACACACACAGTTTTTAGAAATGTATGATCGGGTAACAACTTTTAGGTTGTGTAGTATTTGCAACTACGGGCACATATTAAACTTCTACAATTGAGTGTTAAGAATACACTTCATGAGGGTGTACTCCTTGCATTGCACATTCTGCATTTAAGATGTGTGAGTTAACGTTAGAACATAAGCATGCTGTGAGTAGATATGCTCGTCTCATGCTTACCAGCAACAATGCAAGCTTGCGCTCGTAAAGAAGCCAGACGTTTATATGCAATTAAGGCACAAATTCAATAAGTCGACTGAAGATGACTATGTGTGCACTGGCTTCATCTCTGTCACGAGATCCTTCATAAACTATGTCTTTATTTTGTTTCCTGGCATCATACATCTGCACGATGGAAGGCATATCTAAACCGTGAGGGCGAAAGTGCGTTGGATATTGGGTACAATGTGCTTATACATGTCATGTATTTCAGTCATTACATCGTTGCCTACATGCTTGCAACTGCTTTTCCGTATCAATAACAATGTTTGATACCACCCACTCAGATGATATGCTTTCATGGGCAAGTGGGTTTCAGAGTTTTAAAAAGAAAGTGTTTGTGCGATTTTCAATCTTGGATTTCATCACATGAATATACTAGTTAAGAATTTCTCATTCACTGTGCCATATTCGTCGTTTTCAACATGTAACGCTCTTCTTTTTGAATTACTTTCAATGTATCATAATTCATGATTGTAGCTATCATTTCACATCGACATGTTGATATTTTCGATGTGATGACTAAAGCTGATGATCCATTTCAAGATTTTTACAACACTACATGCTACTTAAACAGTGTGGATGTGTATTGTCTGGTTCATTCCTCTGAGATTTTCATTATCGTACATTCAGAGTCTCAATTTCTGAAAGGGTATGCACACACACACACACACACATATGTTGCAGCATGAGCTCACCGCTGGCATATGCCAGCGCACTTTAGCACGAGTCCGCTTGTGCAAAAAACATTAGCACCAGCGCATCTGTCTGTGCGAATTCCTTCAGCACGAGCGCGCCTGTGCTAATACGTAACACCTTTAGCACGAGCACGTTCATACTGAATCAGATGTATGCAATTTTTTGGCATGAGCCCAGCATATGCGACGGACCGTGATTTTTTAAGCATGACGGAGCAGCAGCACAGGCGCGCATAGAATGCTGGGGAGGGTCTGTGGGCGTATAGCTGGCAATTTACCGGGTAAAGGATTTTCATTGCCCCTTGGTAATACCGGGTAAAATACCGGTAATACTTTGAGTGGTATTACCGAGGTAATACTATTCTGAGATTTTTGGCAATAATTAAAATGATCATGGGGCATCAGGCACACATTATTATTGGGAGCCATACAAGTGTGCTCCTAGAGGCTTTGATGTGTGCGCAATCGATCTAAGAAGGTGGTTAGACCAAATTTGAATGTTGTCGCCACCAAAACGAACAAAATCTACTTTCCAGAAAGTACAGACAGCCGCCCCGATTTTGGGGATTGGTTACATGCTGCACTCTCGGGTGCTGTCACCTGCCGTACAAATGTGCACCTAGAGGCTTTGATGTATGCGCAATCGATCTATGAAGGTGGCTAGACCAAACTCGAATGTCGTCGCCACCGAAACGAACAAAAACTACTTCTCAGAAAGTACAGACAGCCGCCCCGATTTTCGGGATTGGTAATACCCTTACCCGGTATTACCAATGGTAAAATTTGGTATTTTGGCATGGAGGACGGTCAGCGTGTCCTAAGAAGGGTGAATTCATGACGGATATCTCTCGTGTTGCAACGCAGGGATGTACTCGCGTTGTGAACTGTTTAGACTTCGAGCACGTCTCACCCTCTCATGGAATGGGGATGTTGGAAATCGTCCTGGCGTGACGGCTGAGAAGCCGTCGATTTGATTTTTTCCCATGGTAAAATCAGTAAAATCGATGGTTATACGGGGGTAATACCCGGTAATACCCATACCCGGTATTACCGATGGTAAAACTTTTTGGTAACGTGCGGTAATACCCCCCTGCACTAGGCTAAGGACTTTTTGGGGCAAAGTAATACTTGGTCAAATACTGGCAATACCTATACCTAGTACTACCTTTGGTAAAATTCGTGCCAGCCATACTGTGGGGGGCTTGGGACTGTTGGGAGGTACTAGGAGATGTTGGGGTGTGGGGGCGGATGTTGAGGTGTGTACTAGGGGTATGGTATTATTATGAATGGAGAATGTAGAAGCAGGCGTGCGGGGCTGGGGTGAGGGCTGGGGGTGTAGGGGTATGGTGGGGGTGTGGGAGATGGGTGTGTGGTGGTGGTGATGTAGGGGAGGAGGCGGGGCGGGTGGGGTGGCAGGCGGGGATGGTTTAAAGGGTGCTGGTGGAAGGTCTAGGATAATGGTTGGGAATGCAGGATTGATGCTGGGGGAAGTATGTGGTATAATTAGGGGTGTGCAGGATGTTGGAGGAACGGCATAGGTAGGATACGCAGAGCAGGCGGGGGAATTTAGAGGAGGCAGGGGGAGTTGTAGTGGGGGTGCAGGTTTATGGCTTAGAAATGCTATTGAGAGGGTGTATGAGGTATGAGTAAGACGCGTGTGTAGGGGGATGGAACTGGAAATTCGGCGCATCTTCATCCGCCTGTACCAGTGGCTTACAACTTACCATATCCGCTTCTCTTGGTCATGCTTGGACGTATATAGCCGGCGAGAGCGAAATCCTACTGGCCAAATGTATGCCAGACTGCTCCCCGTCTTACCACTGCGATCCATATTGATGGTTCCCAAATCCAAGACCACAACTGATCCAGCCTGTGCAGCAACGGGATTTCCCTCCAAGCAACCCACCACACAAGCATGTCACTGATGCATATCCACAGCAATATACGGCACTGACCGAGTGTATGAACACACATGCAGTAATGCTACCCTCCAAACAAAGCAACCAAATCAACACTTCGACAGCATTGCCACCCTCCTTGCATCATATACATATCATAAACATGCCGATATCTCACAAATACATATTTCAAGGTTGGGTTTGCGCGGAGTCAAAAATTGCAAAAACTTTTCAAAATTATTTTATTCGATAAACAGCTCGACCAAAGCAATCTAAACATGTTGCGTACTTCGCGAGCCGAATTGAGCAAGTTATGCAAAAGTTATGGCTGATACCGCTCGGTCACCTCCCATACTTAACCATACTTAAGCACATACTTAAATCGCTCATATCTCGAGATCTAGATTTTGAAAAGTTTTTGCAATTTCCGACTCCGCGCAAACCCAACCTTGATTTGTAACATATATTTTCAACTAACCTGAAAAGGACAGCTCCGAGGAAGCTTGTTCTGCACGGCGGCTTCAGCATCTTTGGCCTCATCATAGTGTCCTAGTAATGATCGCGCCGTGCCACTCGAATTGCGGGTCCCAGAGCGTGTGCCGGTAGTGCTTGTTGATGACATCGGAAGTCCTCGGAGCAAAGGAGCAGCGCCACCACTCGCAGTGTGCCCTCTTGTGACGATAACCGATGAGGAGACCGCCGTTGTCTCGGAGCAATTAATCTGACTGCTCGTTGCCGATTCAGCTGCTGTTGTGGGTGTGCGCCCTCCTTTACTCGCCTCATTTCCACCACGCCTCATTTCATGGTCTTTGTGCTGAGCCGGTATCCTTGATGCCGATGCATCAGATATCGAGACACTATCTGCTACTGAATCCAAACACAAGACATGTAAGTTGTAACTGATTGGGCATCCCGAACATCGGAGATGACAAGCACGCCTGGCGCACTCATGCTTAAATCGGCGTGCATACGCGCATACGCGCATGCCGCGCTCATAACGCAACATAATTATATGCATATTTGTGCTCTCTTATGGATGCCGCACAGGATAACATTAGCGCACACACACACGCACATGACTTCTTTGCCACTACAATATAAATCTATTATGGACACTCCCTGCTGTGCTGCACATGTGATCACAACACATAACACGCATGGCAACCCAATAATGTGCTCTATGCACTAATTATATGCACCGATTTTTGTGAAACAACGTACCATCATCAGAAGAGATCAAGCATGTGTCTATAATGCTGTATGGCATGTGTGTATGCTCCATCAAATGATACAAGCGGTGAGCTGCATGTTGTCAATCATTCTAGCTTATGCAATCTCAAACAAAGACTTCCTGCATAACAACAGCTCTTGCATCCCCCTCCTAGCAGAGTTGATAGCACCATGCATATAATGTACTCGCAATTTGGAGTAAAGTGCGTTAAACTAGCACTCATGTCGAATTGAAATACAGAGTGTACAACTCGTTATTTCATTGATGGTGAATTGCATATAATTGATAATAAGTGGCATTGCACGGCTTCTATGGTATATTGTAAGAAGGGATGCCACATTCCTTTGGTGGCTGTCTATAAAGTGCGTATGGCATGTACCTGAAGCTCGATTGAAAGAGGCAAGGATATTAGCTGCAGCAGTTTCATCTTCCATAGCAGCGACACCGTTGTCTGTATGGCTTCGAAGAAAGTCTCCCTGGCGTAGCAGCAACCGGGGGGACCATCCAATGCGCCCTTTGCGGCGGGTACGATTGTTTGTACGTGAACGCACTGCAGAGGCAGGTGCTATTGGTTTGCCAGTGGTGCCCTCATGTACATTATCCTGTTCAGGCGGAGTCTCCTTACTTCTTGCTACAACGCTGTGCCGTTCCCTCGCCTGCACAATTTTTTTCATGATTTCTCAAAGAATCTTTACAGTAAATATCTACTTGAAAATACGCCCAAGAGGATACAACATATATAATTATGTCAGACTGCTAACTCATAACTCCCAGTGATACGAAACGATTCCATATACACATGCAATTTTGATATATATATTGAGTTGATGACATGTATGTGTGGCAGAGAGTATACAAAAAAATATTGAGTTGATGACATGGATATGTTGGCTGATACCGTCGCGTTCTGAAGTCTTCCAGAGCTTACTAAAAAAGTAGGTGCCCTGTTTTGTGCGCTGTGTTCCCGTGCGCGTCGCAACAGGGGTACATTGTGCGGGTCAGATTTGCATCCTGAACAGTTTTGCATACCTTTTTAGATTTCACATATAATTTGGTTTATATTTTTTCATTGAATATATGTGTATGTATGCTTGAACGCTTGGGGACTTTGTGAATAGTCGAAGGTGTCTTCACACAGGTGTGCCCACTTATCACATTTGTGGAAATGAACGGGTTATCATCCTACCATGTTTGTGTTTAGTTGAAGTTATATATATATTATCCCCCCGCGGTGGTTGATACCGTCCTGGTTTTTCAGGGCCCTATTTTGGGTGCCCCTGTTTCACGTTGCGTGCCCGTAAGTGGTGTGGCAGGGTGTATACACAACAGGGGTATATTGAATACATATCATCACAATAATCATGTAGCACATCGTTTGGTATATATAGTTGTCTGTATATTGTAGTGTATTGAAACCTAGCAGAGTCCGGATTGAAAACTGAGAAAAGGCAACGAGACATTCACCTTCCGACACTTATGTACATTTGACTGCTCTAATATCTTATTGGCAAGTGGAAAACACGACTATGCGCCACTACACATTATATAGAGTTTTATATGGGTGGAATGCACAGCTTCTTTACACAACGTGATGGCATATGTCATACCTGAAATGGTTCATCTTGGAGTGGCATCTGCTTGGTGTTCTTTTTCATATCAAGCAATCGGTTCCGTGGTACTCGCATTGCGTCTTCTTTATTTCGTCCCGCCAGACGTTGCAAGGCCAGAGAAAATGTTGTTGAAGGTGTTATAAAGCGAGGCGCTATGTCATCCAGCACATCGGCAGCGGACATGGGATGCAATATTCCTGTATGGTGTGAGCCCCATCCAGCAATGTAAATTTTAAGTCTACAATGACTTGCTTACGACAGTGCTGATCAGTGTTTTTCATTAGACGAGGCGGCCTCTGATGAAAACTCGACAATTTTATGAATGGACCACGCAGTGCGCAGGTTCCAAGCAACAAAGATACGAGGGCGGTTTATTTCAACATTCGCCAACTGTTCATGGCGCGAGCGCAGTGTGCCACGGAAACGATGCGTTCTATGTGAAGTTTATTGTACCCATCGTGGGCTGCAACATACAGCAAACATTGTCGCAATGTGCATTTATTCAACAGGTTGATATTCAACGTGAAAGTTCCCATCCAGAGTGATATCTCCGGGCTCAGAGCCGTGAAAACGCAATTTTATCAGGTTCTAAATTGTAATCATGAGCGGAGGCTGATGGTTGTGCTTAGAACTTTCAGATAGTCCTCGCTTTCAATAGAAATAATTTCAATGCACTCACACAATTATGTTTACCTGATGCTATGTGTGGTGGGCAACGTCGTGAAACATTAGCTCCGCTCTCTACGGATGCATCTTGATAACTGAGCTTCCTCTTCATGGTGACTTCTCGATCCTGATTCAGGGAAGTGGTGATGATGATATCATCTTCATCGGAGTCTCCAGCTTCATCGTGGCTTTCGCGGTCACCTGAAATGTCAATATGGTAATGTATAAAGAAATATGGCCTTGTATGTTGTCAGCATGGATTTGGCTGACAAGTTAGTATTAATAAAAATGGGGGGGCACACCCACATGCATGTCTGAGCCAGCTATGGGTTGTACTTTGTATACACCTGAGGCGCCTAAAGGAACATTCTAGAGGGGCATGGGTTAGAAAGTGAATGATGGCACTGGTAGCACAATGAAAACATGGTTACAAGTCTTCAAGTGACCAAGACGTGTGCCCTCCAAATACACTTGCTTGATCAAAGGGGACACATGCATACACATATGATGTGTTGGAGGCCAAGAATGATCTTTATCCAATAAATTGCTATTGCAGTTGCGTCACAATGCGCATGTGATGCTCATCCACTCAGTTTGTGCAATTTTGGAGAGGAGAACCAAGTTGAAACTCAGAGAGGATATACAATATAATAATGGGGCAAATCCCACAAGCACTTAGTTTCTTCCCTGTGCGATTATGTTGTGGATATGTACTACAGTACCTGCCATGCCATGCACGGGATCATGCAGTTTGAGATGTATATTGTGCATATTGACATGGCCTTCATTTGTAGTTCATGTGGTAAGATCACAAGCAAAGTGGCACTCAGATCACTCACAAAACACTTTGTAATCATCATTAGTGTGATCACAGCACACTACACGGTGCATTAACCAAGACCACCTGAAACTATTACAACATGTGCACACTCAATGTTATGTGTTGGGCACTCAGCTATCCATAACGGCGCGCACGCGCACATACACGCATAAACTCTTAAACCATTCTTTGTACATACCATCTAAGAATAGCTTATTTGAGGTGATTGGTGATGCAATATTTTTAACGACAAAGATACACGCATGCTGAGATGCTGGCCTATTACCACTCCTATAGAAATGCAGCATGTGATGGTGACGATGCAGAGAATGGTGGAATACAATGCTCTAACGTATATCTGAACATCATTTTATAAACTCTTCATTTGTCATGGAATATTTTGGTCTTACCACCGCAGTGAGCAAGAGCGTGTGATGTAACGTGAGAAATAATGCTGGACAGCTGCATGTTTGTTGCGTGTGATTGCTGCCCCCACAACGTGTGCATGCTGATGAGAATACACATTTGTAGCATATGTTTGCATCATCCATGCGCAACACGCACATTTGACCGCATCCATATCGTCGAGTTCAGTGGAATGAGAAACTGTTGATGTCGCGTGTCGATCTCTGTCAGCAGAATCATATCGTAATCTCTGTAAGACATACCCATGGAAATGATGCACAGTACCTGTCATTTGCTGACAAATCATTGCATCACTGCGGCACCTAGTCCACATATTGAACCATATTCAATGTACATGCAATAATCACACATAGTAACACAGACAATTTCATCATGAAGTGAAATGTGGACCTGCATCTATTGAAGATGACAAAGGTAAGAAAGTATGTGAAATATCATTATCAATCCTTTCGGTGATTTTTAATACAGTATACCTTATAATGCATGATAGTACACATCATGCCATGTTGTTTGTATACTCTCTGCCACACCATGACAGGGTGTATGCATAATTGTCTGGACATGTTGTGTATACACCCTGATGTCATGCATGGGATCCCCATATGTAAATCAGGGCGCCTGCTCAGAGGGAGGGCCTGGGATACGTCAGGACGGCATCAACCATCACGTGGTCTACCAGCTTTATGAAATAGTAGAAGACATAAGTACATGAACAATGAGGGCAAACCCCAGGGTACAAGTCTCGTCTCAGCGGGATACAGCCCGCACAGGCCAAGAATTTCGGCCAGAGATTGGCTAGATCGGCAAAATGCAAATTTCTGCTTTATGAGTATGGTGAAATTTGAAAATCGGGATTTAGAAAAGGAGTTTGCAAAAGTTTGACTGCTGCTAAGTTGTTACGGCTCACCGGAACCTGATGGAACATTGTCCCACATTTGGCTCACACCCTTGGTGTATGGCCTGGGGCCGGCCAATCCCGGTAAGACGTGTACCCTGGCAAAACCTCGTGTGATATACAGCAGCATTTGGCATAAGGGAAAGTCCTTACATGATGGGCATACCATAATTTATGTTTACGATGTTCAGATGCATCCTTAATAACATGTTAATGTGCAAGCTTACATCTGCACAGCTCTCTACTTATAATGCGGCAGATGGGTTTGATGAGTGTTATATTTTTACCGGCGCAGCATTGATTTGCCTTGAAGCTTCATTCATTGGCTGCCTATATTATGTGGCACACATTCAAATTGATGGTAATGCAGTTCGCTACTTGGTCATTCTTCTTTCATACCATGACAACATTTGACCTGTAACATTCGTATGGCATGCCATCTACAAATCATCAGGACCTCATGTCATCAGGACATCGTGATGACTCAGCATTATCCTCGTTACACAATCAAAACAACAGTGCCAGATGTCGGTAGTATTCTTCTTTGATTACTCCAAAGTTTTGGGCATGTGATATCAAACATTGTTTTTTATTTTCTGAAGGTTTGTACGTATACCTTCAGAGTCTTTATGCGCTCTGCATCTGAATGCTCTGAAGATTTGCATACATATGTTCTAGCATTGCATAACCTATTTGTATGGTATACTTTGTTGTACCTACTCAAATACGCAACAAAAGTGCAACCTTCGGAGAACATCTCAAGGTATGACCATATATCACTTTTCAGTGAAACTTTTGGGGGCACTGTCACTATGACCCAGCATTGAGCTGTATGATATAGTTATATTTTCTCTCCGGTGTTGGTAAACCATACCCCTTTTTAAAAGATCAGAGCCCCATGTTGTGCGACGAAGTGTATACATAGTATGCATGCATGTGTGCATGCATCGCGCACACAGTCACACATGTTTCAATATGCATATTTATGACCCATGATTGTATACACCAATCACATAACAAACAACACACACACACACACACACACGTGCACACACGCACACACGCACAGGTGCCAAAGGAGTCGCAAGGATGAGCATACACACACACACGCATGCACACACACTTGCTTACGTGCCACACACACACATGCACACCTGCACACTCACACACACACTAAGCAAGCACACACCGCAATCCATCATCACCACGGTTATTATTGTGAGACTGAATATTTTTTTGTATACTCTCTGCCACACCGCGTGTAAGAGATCACGTTGTGTAATACAGAGGCACCCGCTAAAACAGCGGGCCCTGGAAGACTTCAGGACGGTATCAACCACCGCGAAGGGAAGAAAACTATATAATATTCCGATCAGATGCAGGATTGATTATGTCTCTCACAATCTCAAGATAAGTGAAAAGTGGGCACACCTCAATCCTTATGTCGTGCACTCGAGTCTTGTCGTAGAACAAGTAGTAGTCGATAAGCTTAATCTAATATTATATCATATATTAAAGCATGCACACTGACCAGCACTTGGGACACTGGTGGTACGCTTACGGAACGGTTTTGGAAATAATAACGTTCACCACGCCCTTCTAAGTTAAAGTATCATTCAGTCGACAATCATTGCTGACGAATTTCGGATAAGATTCAGTCTTAAAGTAATTAGTTTTGACGTCATTAGTCATCAAGTCATCTAGTGACCAAGTATGACCAATCCATGGTAAATGACATGTGACCAAGTCATCAGTCATCAAAACATATTAGAAATGTTTGAAGTCATATGAAGTCAATGTCACATAGTGACCAAGTATGACCCATCCATGGTGACTGCCATATTGTAAAATAGAACAATGATACAAGTCGAAATATAAAAATATATATGTTGTGTCATAGAATATGTATATTGAGTTGACATAATTTAATTCCCCCCGCGGTGGATGACACCGTCCTGAAGTTTCTTGTATGGGGATGGTTTTTGTAGTTAGGGTTTGAGCTGTTTTTACGCTATGTAAGTAATAACGCTGTTTTTACATACGTAGTTTTTACATACGGCGGTGGATGATACCGTCAAGAAAAACCATCCCCAGCAGAATCCGATACGTATGCATGGGATGTTGTTTGTGAAAGGGCACTTGGTATATTGCACAGGTTATATTGCCCATTACTATATGACCACCGTGGGAGAGATGCTATTGCACAGCATTCTGACTGACTGAATATATATATATATATATAATGTCTTAGCTGCACAGTGTTGCTGCCTTCAATAGTAAGCAACCCGTATACAGTACAAAAAACAATACACACATGCTGGAATAATTACAGTGCCAGATTTAAAACCGAATTATCGTAAATATGTGCAATGTTGAAATAAATACATACAGTGCAGTATATGCATTGATATGCAAATGTATATATTCATTGCTGGCCATTGGTCACATTTATGGAAATGCTCGGGACACTGTCTTACTATTTATATTGAGTTGATATATATCTTATTATTCGAAGATCTCGGCTGCTACTAATTCAAGGTTGGGCTTGCGCGGGGTCCTCTCGTGCAAAAGGATTTCAGATTCTAGATCTCGAGATATGAGCGATTTTAGTATGCGCATTCCCAACCTTGAATTATATTTCCCACACACAGGTGGATGTATCGCTTACCTTAGGAGTGGGACACTTGCGGGTGTGCTTATCTCTTGGCGCCGGCGAAGCAGTCCTCTGATGATGCATCGGATACACAGATGTGTCTGATGCCAAGCAGGATATCGGCACATTCCATGCCGGAGTTGAAAATTGCAGCTGCGATCACCCCTCCAACAAACATTCCCTGATACATACGTAAACATACTTATCATTTAAAATAATTATATCCCGTCATGGCAGGGAGCATGCATGATATGCGCGAGTGCGCGCGCACACACACATGCTGGCACACACACACAATCATCACGCAAACCCACCCACCCACCCACCCACCCACCCGCACAATGGCGCAGCTTGTACGTCACCTACATCGATCATGCGATAGTCGACTCCCGTGGATAGCTTATTAGCCTTACGAATGCACTACCGAGCTCAGCATCCAGCAGCGTGCCCGCTTGTATACGGCATCACACGTGTGGGTAAAGGTTTATGCTGTACATGCTACATCATTCGCCATTTGTTCGCAAATGTACTGTCACACTCATATGATTCATACTACTCAACCTGCACGCATGCACGCACGCACTTACACACACTTACACACGCGCGCGCGCGTACGGTGTGATTATAACCATTTTATTACCCTGCTGCGAAATCTTCGACAGGGACAGCATGATAGGACTTACATTATTGGAAAGCTGCGAAGCGTTTACTTTCATCCCAGCATCTGGCTCGACATCCTAAGTACGAAACATTATACACGCCACACGTCATTTGTTTCATAACAGCAGAGTACGGTACCTAGACGTGTACACAACACGATACGTTGCGATGTCGGAATGTAACCGATATATGCAAAAATGAATACAAATCACGCATACACATACCAATTCCACAGTCTCTTTCGGTGACAGTATACCCATTTGTTCCAATTCCGCGACAGTTTGCTTGGCAACCGAATCCTCAAGAGCATCAGCAGAACATCCGCGGTGCGCATTGGCATGCTGCTGTCCTTGTTCACTACACGCAGCATCGCTGCATGTAGCATGGACACTGCTGCGATCATTATATGCGTCATGTTGTACTTCTCCCATTTCTGTAACCATAGAAGCAGATATAGCGTCCCGATTTTCGAAGGAAAGAGCTAAAGCCGAACCCGCAAGTGCAGAATGGCTTAATTGTGTCACCAACGTGTCACGCAAATGATTGAGCCCTGCAGCTCCTCTATATACTCGTTCAGACGATATTCCCGTCCCCATGATACTCTACATTCCAAGCTTTCATGCAGGCCACGCGCGATACAATTACGCCAATGTATGCCACCTTTCGATGGCGATACGTATCAAGTCTGCTGAGGATAATGCGCCGCCAAAATCAGTAACGAAAATGGACAATAGCGGTATCACTTGTTCATAGCAGGTATGCTAAGCACGTTTGTTACGCAATGCTCCTAGATATCACACGCAAAATTAACGCATCCGTTTGAATGTACATCATGCATGGCCTTGCAGACGTTCGCTTTCTGCAACGCTCGGTAGTCATAGCATTACTGATGGATATTCACCAATAATCAGGCCGTGCTCGAAGCTGCTGCGCAATCTCAGCAATCCGCGGGCATGAGTAAACGGGTATTAGCTAAGTTTGCAACCTAACGCGCAACTATCGGCGCCAAATCGTATGAGAGGACGCGTCTCATTGAATCACTTCCGTCACGACTAGACGCGACAACCACTTCATCCTCCAAATTCATGGCAACGCCTCTAAAGGTCGAGGCGTTGCTGATTTAAAATGGGCATAGAATACGAGTGTGACAGATCGGCCTATGCACAACGAGATGAGATACGGTAGTGAACAGCACTGCGGTACCATCATCCAGCTGGATTGCTCGTAATGTCCTAAATATGCGTAGCTGCGCCAGCTAGCATCTGATGTACGCGCAGATTTATGCATCCGTCACGAGTTTATCATACATACTGCGCGGCTGTCATATGCGCGTACGGTAGGAGTGTCCAAGCAAATCTGAACCGTTCGTGTTCAACTGTCGCAAATATTCGAATCTGACGCTTTCTATGCGATTCCGAAGATCGAACAGCGATATATTAATCTACCAAGGAATCTCTTCGGATTTTCCGACATGTCACATGTATTTCATATAAAAACATCGGACACGCAACGAAGTTCAATTAGGGTACAATACCGTACGGCGCGCGTACGCGCCGATGCTTTTGATTAAATAAACATTGATTCGGCCGCTCATAATAAATGTCGGGCATCCCTCGCATCATCGTAAAAATTGTGCTTGGCATCCAATGACAACAAAAAGAGGTCCGTCGATTTGCACTTGATCGCCTTCTATAGCGCCAATGTTCGTATCCCAAATACGATGACAAGGTGACATACGATGACATGCTCAATGATTTGGGATACGATCATGGCGGCACCAATAATTAAGCCCATCGCAATGGGGATACGCGGATACTTCGCAACATCGCGGCTACGGTGCGACCAGTTCACCAGTGATAAAAGTACGCAATGATGATGATGAACCAATTGATTGACCTTTATGTTTCAGAACCGAGGTATCATGAAAGTTGGTCTGATGGCAACAGGGTAATATTCGTGCCAACAACCTATTATGAAATTGCGGCGTAACACATAAACGACGGTTGGTATCACGGTAATATAGTACCCCTTACATGTGCAGATTGCTGGGATCGATGTCCTCCATCCATGTTGGGTCTATTAGTATTATACGATGCATAACATAACCTCCTCCTCCTTTCACAATTGCGAGCTTGCGTCACATGAATACGCCCAGTAAACACGAAGAATCACAGTAAGCGTATATATTGCATTTAATAAATCGCGTAGTGCCACTGCGATAATACACGTGTATGCCAACTATAATCTCATACAAATGTTATAGTGTAGGTGCGCGGCGCACATATGTGCCGATTTTCAGATAAACTGCGCCATGCTGCGATTATACTTCCATCTCCATAGACATATATTTGGGGTGTTTATGCATGGTTTGGGTGTGGTTTGGGGGTGGTTGGGCATGGTTTGGGTATGGATTGGGGGTATTTGGGTGTGGTTTGGGGGTGTCGGGGTGTTCTTTGGGGGTGTTTGGGTATGATTTGGGTATCAATGGTTTAGGGGATGCAGGGTATGTTTTGGGGGGATGTTTGGGTATGGTTTGGGGGATACTGTGGTATGATTTGTGGGGTGTCGGGGTGTTCTTTTGGAGGGCAGTTTGGGTATGGTTTGGGCATTATTTGGGGGTGTCGGTGTGGTTTGGGGGTGTTTGGGCATGGTTGGGGGTATTAGGTATGGTTTGGGGGTACGGGGTGTTCTTTGGGGGTGTTTGGAGTATGGTTTGGGGGTGTCGGGGTATGGTTTGGGGGAGGGGTTTGGGTATGGTTTGTGGAGTATTAGGGTATTATTTGGGGGTGTCGGGGTGTGGTTTGGGGATGCTTAGTGCGGTATGGTTTAGGGGGTATTAGGTATATGGTTTGGGGTGTGTCGGGGCCGATCTTCGAGGGTGTTTGGGTATGGTTTGGGGGTGTCGGGGTATGGTTTGGGGGTGTTTGGGTATGGTTTGGGGGTATTAGTGTGGTTTGTGGGTGTCGGGGTGTTCTTGTGGGTATGGTTTGGGCATGGTTTGAAGGGTGTCGGTACTGGAGAGATCTGACCCCCATTCACCCTGGAAAAGTATATGGGGAAACGGGGGAGGAGGGGTCTCAACACCCCCCCTTCCTTCCCGGCCCCACACCCCTCCCTTTGATCCGAAAACCATGTCTAGAGGGAGGAGGAGGGGAGGGGAGCCGGGGGGGTCCGACCCCTTTCACCTGGAAAATATGATCAGAGAGAGTAAGTAAGGTAATCGAATTTCACGTGAAGTACCTCGCGAAACATGTATTTCACTCATTGGTGTGGCGGCAGCTAGGGTAGCGCCGCAGGCTTGAAATTACCTTACTTACCTTACCTTACTTACTTACTTACTTAATCAGCAGCAGCACCAAAGCGCGAATCCCAACGGGCGACACAGACGAACTTCTGATCTCACGATCGCCAGACGCTAACGATGACAGTCGGTGCCACTGCAGTCCCGTACATTTACCGCGACGCCACCCACGCGTTATGGCATGGCATGTTGGGATGCAAAAAGCGAAGCACTGTCGCGCACATGATCCTACGGTCAGATGGCCTAGTGGAGATCTCTTTTTGAGATCGATCCGCCTAGTAACAATGTGTAACACATATAACATATACGATAGCATAGTATAGTAGAGTATAGTAGAGTATAGTAGAGTATAGTATAGTATAGTATAGTATAGTATAGTATAGTATAGTATAGTATAATATAGTATAGTATATATAGTATAATATAGTATAGTATAGCATAATATAGTACAAGATAGTATATATAGTATAGGATGCATAGTATAGTATAGTATAGTATAGTATAGTATAGTATAGTATAGTATAGTATAGTATAGTATAGTATAGTAGTATAAGTATACTACTATACTATAGTTATCGTGTAGTATAGTATACTATAGTTATCGTGTAGTATAGTATACCATACCTATAATACTATACCATACGATACCACACCATACCAATGCTTCCCCCAAACAGTCACTTTAGAAATATGGCAAACTGGGACATTTCAAGCAGACCACAGTTAGCACCCGGTTGCAAAACCCCCATGGCACATGTCGAGCGGGCTGTAAAGGCAAGGTTGGAAAACAAAAAATGAAATGGTCACTGTATTGCCCTCTAAAGGCCTAGGGAGCAACCTGATGTCTATTGTACATATTTTGACCTTCTGAAAATTAATTCACTTCTATCTTTTTGAATCCACACGGCTTACCTTCGAGTTCTAGCGATGGCGTCATGGCCGCGCGCAAATTGCTTCTGCATACCCAAATTCGAGCATTTGAGGTCTCGCCTTGAAATTGGGATTTATTCAAAAACTATATCAGGTTCATACGCACACAAATATTATACTTGAAATTTCGCAAACATCTTCAAAGCTAGCTGCTGCCTTGGATTGGAGTTGCGGATCCTATTGGATGGCCGCGCGCTAATTGCTGCTACAGACTTCAATGCTACTATTTGAGGTTGTGTCTTGACATCGGGGCTTATCTTTCAGCTACATCAGATTCATATACACAACATTAGTATATTTCAACTTTCATGAACGTCTTCAAAGCCATCTGTTGCCTTATTTGCTCATGATGTGGACGTTTGGCAATCTGACAATATTTAAGCTCAACTTCGGTCATTATTTTTATATACACCCTGCCACGCCACTCACGGGAACGCAACGTGCAAACAGGGGCACCCAAAATTGTCTCGGGCCCTGGAAAACCTCAGGACGGTATCGACCACCGCGGGGGGAATAAAAACTATATTTTCCAACTCAACACATAAGGCAGGATGATATCCCGTTCATTTCCATAAGAGCGATAAATGGGCACACCTCAGGACACCTTTGAGAACACTCCGTAATGCAAGAAGTACACCACGTCCCCAAGTATGTAGAAGATATCAAATTGAAATCTTCCAATATATATATATATATATATCAATATATTCGGCACAAAAACCAATAATATGATATATCAAAATAGCAAATCTGTTCGGAACTTGGGACTCTGAAAGTACGCTTACGGAGCGTCTTCGAGAACAAGAATGAACAGTCTCCACACACCCAAAGTATTTGTACAAGTATATTGTTGGATAACACATCATTTGTGTTTTAATCATAGCTGACTCATCATGGACAAGATTTCATCATAAGGTCAATAGTCATGAAGCTGAATATATTGTCATCTACATATGACAAACATGACAAGTTTTAGCTTCTCCCATAATGTAGACTAAAAGTATTGTCCATAATTTAGACATTAGGTTCAGCCCACAACTTAGACACTGGGCATTGGCAATAATTCAAAAATGAATTCTATTCTGTTTACATCTTAGATAGTGGGGCCCATCCATAATTTAGGCAATGGGAACCACCCAACTATACAGTGGGATCCATCTTCAAATAGTGGGTTCTGTCTATAATGTAGATATAAGATTACCTTAATCAGAAATCAAAGTCAAATTATGTCAACTGATAATAAATAATTCAAAATTAAACTATACATGAAAAGAGGTATAGTAATGTATTCTATTATATGAAAAAAAACTCAACTTCGGTCATTATAACTCAAAATTTCAAAAATGTAAAAAGCATACGTGAACAACCAAGGAATATTTTGACCGGTATATGCGTATATTCGTATATACTTTTAGCCTTCAATAATCGGGGGACGAAGCATCTTAGCGTGGATGCTCAATTATGAATCGGTGACATTTGAAGCGGGGGACCCAACAGGACATCACTTTGCCGTGCGCCTTACATTCTGTCACACATACAATCATAAAAACTTCCATACACATACAGCCTGTTCATGCGCCTGAAGTATTGAAGCATAAACACACTTCATGCACGCGCTCCCAGCTGATGCATGAAAAGTGCTAACAATTGAAACCGCCATCGTTCATATTACTCCCGGTTTTCACTGCTCCACTCACGCTTATTTCAAACGATAGATCTTGTAATGATGATGGCTTAGGGCAACTATTCAAGTTCTTTCTCATTCTAGAAAATGAAATTTCAGATTGTGACTTCTTGAACGTGAAAGAAATATCATTCTCATTCTTAAATGAAAGTCGTAGACAAACGCGCTCATCATGTCAATGTGACTTGAACATCGGAGAGCAACGCGAAGACATGCGCAAAATGGCCATGGATGGGGCAATCTGGGCCATGACCAGCTGCATGTGTCATGCGCTAACTCAACTTCTTATACCGCATATTTCCTCCAAGTCATTCAAACTTCACTTTTCGTTGTGAGCGTTTGCATCGGCACTTCAATCATCAGGGTGAGCGGCACTCCTTAGTTTGGCATACTTTTTGATAGCCTGTATTTTCGGACAGGCTGACTATTTCAAACAAAAGCTATCCAACAAGTATGAAAAACTAAGATGTGCCGCTCACCCTGAAAATTTAAGGGCCGATGTAAACGCTCAAAACAAACAATGAACTTCAAATGACTTGGAGGAAGTATAAGTATACTTCCTCTAGTATATACTCAGCATAATCAGGTATTGTCTGTCGCCAGGCAAGCTTTGGCGGCATCTTTGTTGATGAACAGCGAATGACCTCTTGGTTCTAGGGCATACTAAGTGTACACGCATAAACTGATTGAACCGTAGGACCAATCCAGCCACTCAAAATCGAGTGATCGCAATCATGCCCATCACTTACATGTATAGAAAGAACAATCAAGTATAAATAGATCAAGAGCTCTTAAGGTGTGTGTGTGTGTGCTATACAAATATGCGCTCAATATGGACGAGTACAAATGAGCAGGGTCATGCTTCTTTCGAAGCGCTCCGATTGTTTCCACTTGTTCAAATGGTGCAACCGCTGATCAAACGGGAATGTCAGTGTGACTCATTCACACAATGACCATAGCAACATACAGTCAGAATACATGCTACGGCATAGAGTACAAGTGCGGGCAACTGATCATGCAGTCAAACCTTTCAACTCGTAGCAATGTCTTATTCTCGGCGGTCAGCCAAAAGACGCTCAGCTATGAGCATGTCTTCAGGGGTGGTCACCTGCGCCCGCACGAAATGCAAGCTTGAAATCCCTCGAAATACTTCTGGTCAGGAATCTCACACTGTGTTTCTCAACGCAATCTTATGCATCGAGGATATAAGAGCTCATGGGGGAAAATCCTCCGAGGCCCAACATCCAATTCATCGGTACTATCCCTAGGGTTCTAACACTAGGACTTGAACCGAGCCTGCAGATATCTAAGTCCAAAATATGGGTTACTAACCATCATCCTCTGATATATCTACATCGGATGGCGCAGAATCTCAATTTTTTTTTCGATTGTTTGGGCCGATTGAGCTGAGCTCTGAGCCCCAGACTGTGACAATGTCGATTCAACCCACTGAAATTCTGACAAGTGTACAAGTAGGGGTCCGAACAGATGCGGATTCAGCTTTGTTGTTATGCAGCTTTGCACACTTGCACTGCAACTGTTGTTCTGCACTGTTCCTACCCATTCCCACATGTGTGTGTGTGTGTGTGTGTCCCGAGCCCTTCCGGTGGCCGATTTTTTACCAACCGGTCATTGCCTTCCCGACAGCTGTTCGTCACTGTTAGGTCTGGCACGGCCATCAGCCTCGCCACGTGGGCAGGGAAGCTGATGAGACGCCGTGCAACCTGTTGTAAGCGGTCATCGCTGCCGGGATCAGCCTCCAGGCTTTGAGGGGCCCGGCATGTGTCAACTCCACCCACCACCCTTCCACCCGCTCAACACCCTCAACGCCAATCTCCCTCGTGCCAACAGCCCCCTCAAGAAGCTGGGACACCCGCCTGCTTGCCCCCATGAAATTGGCCACCCCTTCCGCAGCCAAAGCCATTCCCTGCTCAAGTGAGGCCCCGCTCTGCTCCTGAGTCCCGAACCCGCGCTCTGGGCCCGGCGATAAGAGGTAACCCCCCTCAAGATATCCTGGACGCTCAAGCGCTGAAAAGAGGCCTGCGCCTACGAATATTTATTTGACGACTACCAAGTCCTGATGCGGGCAGGAGCATCTTCTGCACCTCCCAATCAACCATCCGTATTGGGCATATACCAGTGCCCGTTTAAAAAATCATTAGATAATTCGATCACCGAGTTATCGATACAACATGCAAGAGATTGCTTACTGGCATCACATGCATTTGAAATACTAATTTGATGGCGCCAGATCTATCAAAATTCTGAAAATGAGCCGATTCGAACTCAATCCTCAAGTTTCTATGCGGAGAGGCGTCCGAATGGACGGAAATTGTGTTCTGATTATCGAGTGGCTCTCATATCCAGACAAGCACCCGTACGGGTCAGGTTGGCACAAAAGGAGCCATAGCAGCACCTCGCATTGGCACACAAGGTACATACCAAGGGATATGCACAAGGCCGGACGGACCATTAACTGTGAATGCATTCATGGCTTGCAGCGCACGGCAAACCTCCATCTCGATGGATCCTCATCGCGAAGAGGGTTGCCACGTGCTCGCACTGACATGTGCGTGTGTGCAACGACAACAGCAGCAGCAGCAGGAGCAGCTTTCCACTGCGCGGTGAGGCAGAAGCGCCGCACCTTGAGGTTCTCGTAGGAGCCCTTGGTGATGCGCACGGGCTCTCCGAGGTGCTCCACAATCGACACGTCGTCTGTCACTTCTAGGTTGTTCTCCTTCACGTAGGCAAAGCCCTTCGCCAGGATAGCCGGCCTGCTCCATCGCACCTCCTCGCACATACCCTACGCGGTCATACCCTGCCTCGCATACATTTTGTCATCGCACATACCCTACACGGTCATACCCTGCCTCGCATACATTTTGTCATTGCACATACCCTACACGGTCATACCCTGCCTCGCATACATTTTGTCATCTGCCACACTTACCCTACGGTCATACCGCCTCGCATATTTTTGTCATGCACATACCCTACACGGTCATACCCTGCCTCGCATACATTGTCATCGCACATACCCTACACGGTCATACCCTGCCTCGCATACAATTCGTCATCGCACATACCCTACAGTCATACCCTGCCTCGCATACATTTTGTCATCTCGCACATACCCTACACGGTCATACCCTGCCTCGCATACATTTTGTCATCGCACATACCCTACACGGTCATACCCTGCCTCGCATACATTTTGTCATCGCACCATACCCTACACGGTCATACCCTGCCTCGCATACATTTGTCATCGCACATACCCTACACGGTCATAACATGCCTCGCATACATTTTGTCATCGCACATACCCTACACGGTCATACCCTGCCTCGCATACGCAATCAGCTTTGCATAGGCTCCATCAGCACAACTTGATTCGCATGCCCCCAAGCATCTTGTGCACTCACCCTTGCTCCATGTGCATCCCGGCATCATACCCAATCCCATCTACTTTCTGCAAAAGAAAGATTTTGCACGCAGGCATCTGCACCACGGGGTGCATGTCTATCAGCTCTCAGCGGGGGTAGGCAGGAGACTCCACCACGGGGTGCATGTCTATCAGCTCTCAGCGGGGGTAGGCAGGAGACTCCACCACGGGGTGCATGTCTGTCAGCTCTCAGCGGGGGTAGGCAGGAGACTTCACCACGGGGTGCATGTCTAGTGTAGCTTGCATGCTGTGGCTTAGAACGTGCTTGTTTCATTACGGAATGTGCTCCGTGGTGTGCAGGCGTGCAGGCTTGTCTAGAGCTTTGTCTAGAGCTTTGGGCTCTACCTGATGACTTGTGGAGTGTGCATCTCCCAAAGCTTCGATCGATCCAAGGTCTTGACCACCATGCCATCACTGTGCGAGGGGGAGACGGCATCTCAGCAATCAGTGGAACCTGTAGAATGCGACGAAGGGGAGTTGTGCAGAAGTATAAGCGAAAGTAGATAGGGATTCTGCTCCCTGGATAATTACACTCTCAAGGAAATCGACGCATCAAGTCAGCGTCTCAGTAAAGCCAGCAGGGATCCACAATGCCAGGAAGCGATGCCAAGTCAGCGTCTCAGTAAAGCCAGCAGGGATCCACAATGCCAGGAAGCGGTGCCAAGTCAGCGTCTCAGTAAAGCCAGCAGGGATCCACAATGCCAGGAAGCGGTGC
>LGRX02004269.1:35483-48942 GCA_001247695.2 Cymbomonas tetramitiformis
TGATCTGCACGCCAAAGAAGACTTGCTCCCTCCGGGTGTCAATGGCAAACCCATATTGGCAATGGCGACCTGCCACCTTCACTGCGTGATGATCTGCAGTGCGCAGGCTGCGAGGGCACACCCCGAGGCCTCCTTGACGGTCGCCTTGCACTGCACTCCGAGGACAGCTGCGCCGACCTCTGTCGCATCCGCGAAAACCGCAAGGATTTCTGCACACTCCTCACCCCTTGCCGACACGTCAGCTGTAGCATCCGCGAAAACTGCAGGATTTCTGCACACTTCTCGCCCCTTGCCGACCCGATCGCTACCGACCTCTGCCATCACCAGCGTGCAGGATCTTCTGCACCTCCTCACCTTGCCGACCGGTCGGCTGTCGCATCCGCCCGAAGAACTGCAGGATTCTGCACTCCTCCCCTTGCCGACGTCAGCTGTCGCATCCGCGAAAAACTGCAGGATTTCTGCACACTCCTCACCCCTTGCCGACACGTCAGCTGTCGCATCCGCGAAAACTGCAAGGATATCTGCACACTCCTCGCCCCTTGCCGACACGTCAGCTGCACCGACCTCTGTCGCATCCGCGAAAACCGCAAGGATTTCTGCACACTCCTCACACTTTGCCGACACGTCAGCTTCTCCAAATTACAGAGTACATGTGTCTATCGTTGACAAGCTCGCCACAGGTTTCGCCCCGTCGGCAAGTGCGAAGTTGAACACCATCAGAGCGGATTCGTGGTCGGCTCGGAGCCTCCACTTTCAAAGGTTTGCGGCCTCCTGGGCTACTGAGGTCACGCAGGCCAAGGCCTCCTGGGCTACTGAGGTCACGCAGCCCAAGGCCTCCCGGGCTACTGAGGTCACGCAGCCCAAGGCCTCCTGGGCTACTGAGGTCACGCAGCCCAAGGCCTCCCGGGCTACTGAGGTCACGCAGCCCAAGGCCTCCCGGGCTACTGAGGTCACGCAGCCCAAGGCCTCCCGGGCTACTGAGGTCACGCAGCCCAAGGCCTCCTGGGCTACTGAGGTCACGCAGCCCAAGGCCTGTCTGGGCTACTGAGGTCACGCAGCCCAAGGCCTCCTGGGCTACTGAGGTCACGCAGCCCAAGGCCTGTCTGAGCGCAGGTGGCACCACAAGGTGAATCGGCCGACAGGCAGCGCCGGCACCCTCTCGGGCCCCGATGCGAGGCGACATATCCGAGCGCCGGCACCAGCACGGGCCCTAACCGAAGCGAGCTGCTGCTTTAGCGTCGGTCCCAACAAGGGGCAACGCTGTCGAGCGCCGGCGTCAGCGTGAGCTCCCGGCGCGAGGTGACACGGACGAGGGCTCGCCCCAGCTTAAATATTGAGGAATTACACAACGATGAGGCCACTTTGCGCGGATTCGAGCATGCTACACACAACTGCAATTCGCAGGCTGCCGTAAGGGTGCGTGGCACAACAGGTTCCTTTTAGGCTCAGCAACTGCCCACGTTCATGCCCGTCGGTTGAAGGTGTTTTCCAGACCTTCCGAGGTGACGAGAGGCCGCGCGGAGTCGTGAATGGCCACGAGTTCGGAGTCACCGCTGATTTCCTGTCAACGCCGCCGCGGCCCGTCAGCCCAGTGCCTTACTGCGTCGGCTTGAAGTGGCGGTTCGATCGATGTCAAACAACTACAGCCTCATAGGCAGGAGATGTCAAACAACTAAAGCCTCATAGGCAGGAGATCTCTCCGATTGAAGCTCTGTCAGTTGTCACAGTAGGGTTTATGAGCAGGAAGGTTGCCGCGCCAAATGCTAGCCGAGAAGCTCGAGCGGCAAAAGCATAGACCCTCAATAAAGGAGACCTCTCGTTAGCTGAAATTTTGCGTGCGCTCAGTTTGCTCCAGCTGCGTGCCCTACAGGTCCAAGGAAATCGGAACGTGATATTGTTAAGTATCTGGAAAGCTCGGGACGCAGCATCCCCGGAACAGGTGCTCGGGTGGTTTAAAGCATTTCAGCCGGGGCCAGAGAAGGAAGCGCATTTCCGTTTCATACTGCTTGAAACGCTCAAGAATAGAGCTTGCATGAGCATACGCCCGGTGCATAGAGAGGAAGAAACGTGGCATGCCTGAAAGCCATTGAAGACGGAGTCCTGCCGTTCTGCACCTGCAAAAATGTTTCGACCAAGCTTACGCTGTTCAAGAAATGCGAACCGTGGAAGGGAAGTAACCACCGAAGGTCTCGGTAACGGTACCGGAAGTACAGAGGCATTATGCTTAACAGCTGCCACAGATACAAGCTGTTTCGATCACCGGTAGAGCACCGAGGAGCAGGGATGGAAGTTGGAGTGACGATACAGGGCGCGAATTTATGGAGCTCAACAGTGAAGGGAATACTGCCTCGATACGCCCTAACAACTAAATCACCACTTTCGAAGCGCTTGACAACTTTTTTCGAAGCGCTTGACATTCTATTCTCAGAAACGCACAGGCACCCGTCTTGATTGCAACGTCAGACCCGAAGGTGCAACCGGGGATGTGCAGCTCGCAACAGCTCAGAGCGGCCTACGAACACTGTGCCACACAGTTTGAAGGAGAAGCTTCGACTCGCCTCCAAGGCAGATCGAGGCACTTTACAAGTTGCAGGGTGAGGTTTCGGGAGTGCTACTAGAACTGGAAGGGAAAGACGATTCACCAGGAAGTGCGAACTTAACAGGAATGTCGCGTTTCAGCTTGAAATCCGTAAATATATCTCTGTACGAAGGATCGCACACCACGATGATTTCGCAGATACTTTCAATTTCAGAGAATATGTCCAGGCTGTACGTTGCTATAGGCTGGCCGGACAACGGAAGGTACTGCTTTGGCATATTGGCGCCCATGCGCTTCCCCACACCACCGGCCAAAAGAACCAATGATACCGGACCAACCGACGACTCCGACGTCGCAACGCAAGACATCGGAGTTCTAGACCCCGGCCTGAAGCCCCCTGCTCTGCGCACTGAAAGCTGATCACCGCGCACAGAACTGCTTCCAAAGCTAGCGAGCATTGGCTTCGAGCTCGGCTTTTTTGCCGCTGCTCCAACGCGCTTCGCGACTACGTTGGCCTGCTTTGAGCTCACGACTCTGCTCTGACGCGCCGTGCGAATACCGGAGAATGTGGTATGTGATGCAATCATGGTGCAAACTTCTCACGTCGACAAGAACAGAAACAGAGATTTCACTGCAGGTCCGCTCCGTTTAACGTGATGTCAAAAAGATGGATCAAGAAGATGATGGTCCCATCGCATGCGATGGTGATGGTGGTCCATCGCATGACCAATTGACCATCGTTTCTTGTGCGTCTTGTTCCGCTCGATGGGTGGAGAAAGATGCAATAGATGATGAATCTTCGTCCGACGTGACCAAGAAGAAGATGTCATGAATCTTGAATGTGCGAATTGGATTGACACCCGCTACATCTACAGTACGGTATAAATTGTGACATGTTTCGATGGTGATGGTGCATCCGTGCATCCGATGAAAATGGCCAATCTACAATCTTTCCACGTGGATATTGCATATTCGATCTGGAAAGATCGCATCGGTTCAGGCGCCCTCCCGAAGTCCCGAACTCCCGATGCGATGTCTCGGAAGAACTCGGAACAACTGAACCCTACCCTACTGTAGGGTGTAGATACGATGAGGGTGCTGACGCTGAAATGCCAAATGGTTGAGATGGAAGGGGTGACGCTGACGCGTCAAAATGACGATGACGCGTGCGCATGGCGCTGGCGCTGACGCTGGCAAAATGGCGCTGACGCGTAAAATTGGAGTGAGCTGAGGTGCATAAGAATCAACGTGGAAATTTGGCTTACGTTGATGGCACGGATATTACGTGAACATCTTATTTGAATCTAACTGTTCAATGTATACCTGCTCTGAATTATCGAACGGCGAGGATCGGTATTGTAAATCCGCAGTGTTTCCTCGGCGGAAAACATTTCCAAAACACCAAGGGGCATATAATATACTGTATAGGTCTACTATAAAGGGGATGTCACGCTCAGTGTTGGACGCGACGGCTATCGGACGCGCACTCTCTGCTGACCGTCAGATTAATGTACAGTAACGCATAAAAGCACAGATGACAATCGTTTGATCCGCTCGGTCAACGCTTCCAAGGCTTGCATTGTTGCATTTCTGTTTTCGAAGCTCTATTCTCAAATGTTCGTCCGTTTCTGTCGTCTGAAACAAGATAACTTACTGTATGTCTGCCGTGCTGCATAACTTCTACGAAAATTTTATTTTACCTCATCTAGTTTCTCAGATGTTATATTTACTGCCTTCAGAAGATACCTGCAAGCTTATCAGATTTAGGGGCTTTGTAGATCTGCCACCATCTTCACGGAAAGCACACCTACCCATTGATTTTGTTCGATAGTAGTGTGGTGCGATGTACATGACCTGCGAGATGGTAATCGAATTCGTTCAATGATAACATCACAAAACGGATGCGGCGAGCGGCCTTAACCTCTAGAAGTTGACAACACCCGAAAACTTGGGTGCGTTCAACTTCCGGACTCCTCGCATGACGCTCCGCAACCGCTAGTGCATGTCAACCCCTCAACCCCTCTGACCTTGAAGTCAAAAAAAATAGCCGTTATATTTTCGTTTGACTTGTTAAATTTGCACTCCGATATTGGACGGATCCGCTATCGGAATGCAAAGTACCGAGGTTCACCCCAAGTAGGTGAACCGCGGTCTAGTATGCCTTGCCCATATGCATGCTCCCCACCCGAATGTTGTGATGTTGTGCATAAATGTTGTGAATGCAATAATGAAAGTTATGCAGGGCATCACTGACCAGCCTATTCTCACTGCTAGAGTGAGTCAGCGCAACTAGTACCAACTGATTTTTAAGGATCTACACGGTAGAAATAAGCTTCAAAGCTTCAAAAAAGCGGCGTTCTTCCTGGAAAAAATAGGGCAACTTGGCAACGATCAAAGAGGCTATTATGAAAGCATTCCGTTGTGTTTTTTATTGTATGTTGTGAGATAACACAGTATCCAGCGACATAAATGCCTGTTCTCTTTACGTTTTTCAATGAGGGAATAGCACAATTTCTGAAACCTAGAACAAGCTTAAAACGATTATCCGCGAATCGGACCGTATCGAATCGAGCTTTCGGTGTTTCGTTGAAATGGACGTCAGACGAGAGCCAGAGTGCGTCCGATAGCCGTTGCGTTACACACTGAGCGTGTCATCCCCTTAGTATATCGATTATATGCCCCTTGCAAAACACTCATTCTGATTCTCAGCTAATATAAAAATAATCGCGTCGCGTCGCGTCGCGTCGCGTCGGTACTCACGGGTGTCCCATTTTACACGTACAATATGGTTTGCGTCTACCGTCCTAGTATACATGGAAACTAAGGGAAAGGGAACGGTACGAGGGGTGCTAGATATATAACTGGGCAGTGATATAACTATATAAGTTGTCAACCCCTTAGCTGCTAGCTGATGGACATGTCCATCAAACACACAAAACTGATTTTCTCGGCGACAAATAACTCAAATTCACGTTTGAAGACAGTTTTGAAAAGCTCTCATCGAGCCGCATGCAGCCATGCACTTGGGAGCAACCATCTTGCGACGATGCTCTAAATATTTGCCCAGACGCACTCTATTTTAGCTCGTTGACCATAATGAGTTACATATAGGGCACATGTGTCATAGTGTTACAAACCCCTAATACTATAAGTAGCCCTAACCGCATGTTGAGCACTTGGTAAGATTATACCTGGAGGTATAGGGTCAATATTAGGGCTTACATTGTTAACACCTTAAAGACAAAGTCCCTTTTGCAGTATGGAATATCAGCTTTTATGCGGTATCGGGCATAACTTGGCCATACGACCTCGAATGACGGCACGGTATTAAGTATCTATGTCAAATAGACTCAAATGACGACCCGATGGGATGCCACTTGGCCCGACCAAGAATTTTTCAAAATTTTATTCAAAATATAGGTGAAAATTCAGCACAAAAAAAATGTCAAAATTTCGAAAAAATATAGGGGGTCCGTTGGGAAAATATCACCCCCCAGATCAAAATTTTAAAGTTGGAATCTCATCGATCAAAATTTCCCTCAAAATCGTCGAAAATCTGACTGTGTCACGGCTACTAGCGTGACATGGGCATGGCATGACATGACATGTCGGTTGTCGGTTGTCGGCTGTCGATGTCGCTGTCGCCGCACTTCGACTTCCCTTCTTTCATTCTGTGTCGACTGTCCCAACAGAACACGCACCTCACACCCGACCGAACCAGGCTGCAAAAACCCATCTTCATCATGCTGGTCGAAGATTATTCTTCAGAGTCAGACTCGGGATTCGATATTTCTGAGCTGGAGGAGAACACCAACACGACAACTCCGCTCCGCCCAGTACACCTACATGACTCATCGGACCGGGAGGACACGCATGACCGCGAACCGAGTCGCTTGGAGCTGGCGTATGCACGTACGCGAGCACAACCCCTTACGAACGCCTTCGACCAGTTCAAGCGAAAACGGAACTCCCAGCAGCATGCGGATGGCGAGCTGCCACAGCAGCCGGCTTTAGCAGCGCACGAGAGAGAAAGGGCGCCTTTGAAGAAACCCCCCTCTGGAACGAAGCGTGCAGGAGGGGGTGCACGCACCACGAAGGAGCCGAAGATCGAACCCTCCAAGCGTATCACCCAATTCCCCAACCAGTGTTTGCGTGTCTCGGCGGGGAAGCTCTTTTGCGGATGTTGCAAAGAGACATTATCTCTTTTGAAGCAATCGGTGAAGATCCACGTGCTCAGCGCCAAGCATCTTGGAGCTAAGGAGAAGTTCCTCTTGCAGCGACAAGATGACGACCATGTACGCGATGTTCTGGTGGAGTATTTCAAGGAGCACGACGACGAGGCCACTGCGAACTTGGATCCAGAGGTCCACTTGTATCGATACCGCGTCACTGAAGGTTTGTTGTACGCTGGCGTTCCTATCATGAAGAGCGACTATTTGCGTCCCCTTTTGGAGCGTGCTGGTGTGAAACTAACTTCGTCCCAGCATCTGAGGTACTACATCACGAAGATAGAGGCTCTGGAGTTCCAGACGCTGCAGGCGGAGCTGCAGGATGAGTCCATTTTCCTCATGTTTGACGGGACCAGAAGGTTGGGTGAAGCCCTGAACGCAGTCGCACGATTTTGCAATAGGGACTTCGAGTTGGTGCAGCGTCTCGTGCAGTTCGTGACACTGGAGTCTAGCCCAGACAACATCGCACTCAGCTCCACCTTGACCAACTTGGTGGCGCGTGATTTGGGTTTGCCTTTTGAGGCGATTAGTGGATGGGGGCGCGACTCCGTTAAGGTCAATGGCACAGCAGTCACACGACTTCTAATTACATTTCCGAACTCGACTGACCTCCTGTGCATTTGCCATACACTGAATAACGCTGGCGACCACACAGGCTTCCCTGAGAAGCGAGAGTTCATGACAGCCTGGTTGACCCTGGTGCAGAACAACAACAGCGCGAAAAAGTTGTGGCAGGCCTTCACTTCGCATGTTATGGTAGGGTTTTCCAACATTCGCTGGTGGAGTCGTCAGGAGGTTGAGAACGAGCTCGCCCTCAACTTCAACTTTGTTCCCACGTTCTTACACAACTTGAATGAACAGGGAATCGGAGATGCGACCACCCGCAGGATGCGCGATATATATGAGGCGAACCCTCTGCTGCTGGAGGTGTCTTTCGCAACAGGATACGACGGCCTGTCAAGCATGCTGACGACCACATACAGCATGGAGGGGGATCGGCTTGAGATATTGCTGGTTTACAGACGTGTCGAGAGCTTGCGGCAGTTTGGGCGCACGTTGGAAACTGACAGTTCGAATAGGGGTATCCTGCCGAACGTGGATGCCGTGATCAGGCGGTCCATGGAAGTGAAAGTGGGGACCATATTGCATAAGGAGTTTGCGGGGCATGGCGTCTTCAAAGGCAGGGTGTCGAAGATAGACAGGACGGACCCAACCGAGTTGGTGTATGACATCACGTATGACGATGGGGACTCAGAGACCATGCAATTGGCCGAGATCCGGCCTTGCTTAGATGTCTCAGCAGATCCGATGAGGAAGTATGCAGTGACTGAGTTGCTGGGTGCATACAAGTATTTAGAGAAACGTCTAACTGGAGAGTGTGATAGGTCTTATGATTGCACCCAGACATACTTGGTGTATGAAGTGGCCCAACTGTTTGACCCATCTTTCCTGCTTGAGAATGCAGTGGACGCAGCAGCGGTGCAACGGTTAGCAGCAATCACACCGGTAGCACGTGCAGCTGGTGGGAAGCTGGTGAGTGCATTGGAGGGTGAGCTGCCAAAATACCAGGCAGCAGCTGTTGGTTTTACCTGTGACCACGGTGATGTGGCCGCTTTCACAGACACGGTGCTAGCTTGGTGGAAGAGGAACTCCAGTGAACTCCCTAACTGGAGCATGGGAGCCAGAATAGTTTTTTCACTTTCTCCTAACTCTTGTGCCTGTGAGAGAGTATTTTCTCTGCTGAAAGACATGTTCGGAGATGCCCAGGATAGTTGCCTGGCAGACTATCTGCAAGCAGCTTTGATGCTGAGGTATAACAAGAGAGTGTTGTAAGCCCTAAATATGAATATACGTATGCCATTGAATGCACCTGAGTAGCTGTCCTCCGGTGTAACTGTGCTTTGCAAACCTCGATTAAAATGCCCCAATAGCCTGTGTTGCTATTGACCCATTTTATTCTTTGGTACAGAGCATAGTATACCGAATATTGAATGCCATGCACATCAATAGTTTTGTCCTATCAGTTCTGAGAGTCCCGGTATCGATGTCATGTAGAGCTCACTTCATTCGTACATATGGATATGTATTGATAGGTATCATGATATTCTTTTGGCCCAAAAAATCATCATATCATATCGATAACATCCGCTTAATTATTGGCATCATATTGATACAAGTAATTAGTTATCAGTATCATATCAATATTAGCCTCGCTTTGATTATTACAGTAATCACTCAGTAATAAGAAAACCCGCCAATAAGAAAGTAGCCAGCTTTGTTGGGGGTACCCGATTTGGTGAATATTATTTTTTGCTTTTTTGAGCTATGAAATATGGGGTGATACGAAATATGGGCACTGGCGCCATATTTCTTATTGGTGCGCCGCAGGCGGAATTTCTTTTTTTGTAATGTCGCATTTTCACGGGTTTATCACTGAAAATTTAAGAAAATTGCTGGCTGATTGAAACAAAATGACCCACTATTCTTACGATTTTTCATAGGACGTTGGCGCCGGCGGGGGAGGGTGGGGGGTATCCAAGTTGGCGAATATTGCTGGCTGGTCCCAAATCTCCGGTTTTCTTATTACCGAGTGATTACTGTAGTATCGTATCGATGTGCTCGCTTAGTTATCAGTATCATATCAATATATAGACTTAGCTATCAAAAATGTATCAATATCACGAATAAAGAATGATACCAGGCCTTGCTTGAGAGTACGTAGTAGATTAATCATACGCGGGTATATATTGCCCACGAACACTATACTAGATATTCTTAAATACGAGTGAGTACTGTAACCTGTTTTGAATGCAATAACCTGTTGAAAATGTAATAACCTGTTTAAATGTAATAACCTGTTTTAAATGTAACCACATTATTTCACCGCGACACATTATTTCGCCGCGACATATCATCTCACCGCGACACAATATTTCACCGCGACATATAATCTCACCGCGACATATCATCTCACAGCAACACATTATTTCACCGCGACATATCATCTCACCGCGACACACTATTTCGCCTCCCCGCCTCCGCGCCTCCCTGCCTCCCTGCCTCCGTGCCTCCGTGCCTCCGCGCCTCGCGCAACGGCTCGCTTAGGGCTCAGCAGCTCCGAAAAAGGGGGAAAATTTTCATCAAAATATAGGCATGCCAAAAAAATTGGCAAAAAAATATAGGTGGTACACCGAAAAATGGGTTAAAAAAATATAGGTGATTTAAAAAAAAAATCTTGGTTTGGCCAAGATGCCACACGTGCCCCTTACATCCCTAGTTTGCCCACACCGTCTGCTCAAACTGCAGAGATTTCTCTGGAAACTGTCAAATATACACGTATACATACTTAAGGATGTGCATCGCACGTCGTAATGTAGCTTTATAAAGTCACAATAGTATAAGATTGGATGATGCTTCCCAATTTGCGCAAACTATGATGGCAATCGCACAAGTATAGCGCAAGATACGCATGTTTTAGCATCATCTTCGAGCTCGAGTTTGAATATCAGCTATTCAGCTTTGCAGTACGGGGACTTCGTCTTTAAGGTGTTAACGATGTGCACATTCATCAATATTTTTCAGTTGACAATCACGTCGTCGGTATCAAGTGTCATGTACTTTAAACGTTTGCATATGATTCGCCTTGAGAAGACCTTTCCGACACTATTTTCAAAAGTTGAGGCAGGACCCTTATGCCAAAGTTATTGTAATTAAACCCAAATTTTCAAAACCTCGAAATTCCTCCGGCAGCCAAGGGGTTAAACCCTAGTATAGGGGTTTCGGGGATCAGAACGGTAATGTGTGTTCATATAAAGAATAAGTCTGCATAAATACCTAAGCTGGTTTCGCACCTAGGGATGGCGGTCACCCAGCCTGCTAGCTAGAGGATGTGACAAGTGACAGTTGTAGGTCACAGTGCCATATCCAGCACACCACCTAGGGTGGTGACCGGATCTAAGTGTGTGAAACACGGAACAAACTCCCTACTCAACTTCAAGAGGAAACTTCAGCACTAGTGGGGGCCTGTACTCTTGGTCAGGCCGGTCCCATCTCACAGCAGGTAGTGAAAGCCCGTTGTGCAATTTTAAGTTGGTGCCTAAAACCCTAAACACAACTCAATTCAGGAGCTCTTCTGCACATCTAGGAAAGTAAAATGCAAGCAAATCCCCAGGCAGGCACGGTGTGTCAAACTCCTCAGCCACTAGAAGTCTCCTGAACCGCACGGCCAACACGGAGCAAGGTGACGGTGAAGAGCATGTCAGTCTCCGGAGCTGGCGGTGAATCATTCCTAGAGCAAATTGCCGGAGTAGCCGAAATCGGCATGTTGAGTGAAGACGGCTCCTCCCCCTCCTCCTCGTCCGTAGTCGGCCCTGGTGAATAGTCAGGCGACGGTGGGGCATCGGAGAGAGGTGGAGGAGGTGGGTGAGTCGGGATATACCCAGCCCACGGCGCGAGCCAGAAACCTTGTCGCGCGCGATGTCTGCCATGTCGCCTCGGCGGAATCGCGTCAGGCGACAACTCTTCGCTCGGGTCCCACTCGTCCGGGGAGCCGGCAGGCGGTAATGCCGCCGGCATTGCGGCTGCCGGGGCAGCCCATCCAGCACCACCGACCGTTGGAGCCGTGCACACATGTGCACCAGCACCACCGACACCGGAAGCGGTGAGCGGTGCAGCAGTAGCACACATGACGAAACGTGTGCACACCAATGAAGATGTGATGAAAGAGCGGCCGAGGCCAGTGACGGGTGCCCCACAGCCGAGCCTGGTGGGCGGCTGCGTAGGGGCAACGCCTTCGCCGCCCGTGTCGTCGGTGGCGCAGCCGTCACCGCTCTCGGGTCGGTCGATGGCGGACAACATGTTCATGTGAACGTACGGCTCGGGGTCGGGCGCCTCCACCTTGAAGCCCGTACCGCTGATAACATTTGCGAAGGAACGGGTGACGGGTGGTGGCATGAAAGGGTGAGAGTCGGGCGGACCCGTCCACTCCTCACCGGAGCTTACCGACGCGGCGGGAGCAGAGTGGAGAATTACCGCTTACGGTGAATACGGTTACGGTGTCGAGAAATCACCGTATCGCGTATATACGGCGTATATACGGCGTAAAATACGGTATACGGCGTAACGTATGCGTATATACGGCAAAAAATACGCAGTTCCTCGACAGTGAACTACGGCGTATTTACGTCGTATTTACGCCGTAAGTCTCCACTCTGGGCGGGAGAAGCCTTCTTAGCCGCCGCAGACACCACCGGGATGTCGACGGTGAAGGTGTTGATGTTGAGAGCGTCAGTGCCGGCGTGCCTCGCGATGTCCGTGTACTCGTCGATGGCGGACACCAGGCACTCTCCGTCGTCCTCGCAGAAGGAACACGCGGAGATGTCAGCGATGATGTCGGGATTGCCACCCGTCAGAACACAGAGCGCGTCGAACTCCTCGGCGTTGTCGTGATCAATCGCGTGCTGGAATCGGGCGGCGAGGACAGAGTTCTCGGCCTCCTCGTTGGTGAAGGAGTAAGCCGATAATCCGTTCCTGCCGCCGATCGGGCAGTCACGGTGCCAGTGGCAGGCGCTCCCCCTCGCGCACACCGCATTTTGGCAATATACGGGACGGTGGCACCGGTGTCGCGGTGGAACGCCACCTTCTTCGAAGTTCCCTGCGACCAATTCCCCCCAGTGGCAAGGGGCTTGGTAGCTAGCGAACCTCGTCTTCATCCGGCGGTCCGGCTTGTCCGCACGTGGGGTGTAGCCGCGAGGCGAGGTTGCGGGCCCGTCGGAGGCTGTGAAGGCGGCCAATTGACGCTTGATGAGGTCGAGGACCATGGTCCGCAAGTCCGCGAGGGCGGAGTCGGGCTCGCCGGTGTCGCCATCGTCGCGCTCCATGAAATGTCGACCGTGAGAGTAGCGGTGTGCGGAGGCGGTGTCGGTGCCCGCCTTCACGTTTGCGGTAAAACATTCGCGGACCCATTGTTGAATGCTGAGGAGGTCGTGTGCGGCTCGCTGGTCATGAAGAAGGAGTCGCGACACCACCGGTTGGTAGAACACCCGGTTCATGGCCTGTATGAAGAGGGACTTGACGTCTGCTTCATCGTTCAGCGTCGACCTCGTCCGCGCGGCCTTCAGTGCGGAGTTGAAGTCGCTAAGGGTGAACGAACATTGCTCCGGCAGGGGGCAAGATAGCACATACGTTAGCCCCCACAGCAATTTGCTTATCTCCTAGGGGCCTTTGCCTCCCCCTAGCAGTTCGGCTCAACCGCCCCCGGCAGCTTCGTTTAAACCCTAAACCGATTTTTGGGTAGAAATTTACCCAAGCCGGAAACTTCACTGAATCCTTAATTTCGAGGTCGGTTTTATCCAAATTCAACTTTGAGGACAGTTTTGGAAACGTCTATATCAGGCGCATCCAACCATACCCTAACTTTGAGCTCGTCGAAACTATGTTCATATGATTTGAGGGTAAATCTTGAAGATATGTTTTATCTTCACTTGCAAAGATGATGTATCACCGTATAATTCCCTTAGCCCTAGTTAGGGTATGTTCTGTGTAAGTACTATTAATATGTACTTGCATGTTCTATTAGGGTCACGATTAGAGTTTTGTAATGCGCATTACTCATGATTATGCCAACGTGGTTAAAATGCCATTCAACATTTAATAAGTTCGTTATTACATCGTAGCTTCATACGCATATGCT
>LGRX02004270.1:0-48805 GCA_001247695.2 Cymbomonas tetramitiformis
ATCGACCTCGTGAGCAGCGACGCCGACCATGACGATGATGAGGACGACGACTGCCCGGGCATGGAATCGGGGGATGACAGCGACGACGACGAAATTCCCCTCGACTACGACACCGAAGGCTGTGACGAGAACACAACCGACGATGGCGCATCAGGTTCTCCCACGGCACCCTACCAGGAGGCACTGCACCCCATCCACCACCACTCATACATGGCCCGCAGCATGGTCAACCACCGCCACATCCCTGCGTCATTCCGCCGCATGGGCAGCCCGCCGCCCCCCACACCCGCAGCTCCCGCCGTCGTACGAGGACGAGAGGAACACATCCCCGAGCAAACCCCCGCCGCTGCCGCGATGGTGCTCATGAAGACCACCGATTGGATTGAGGAGGACCACGACAACCCCCCTCAGAGCCTCTCCGCGGCCCTGTCCACCACCACCGCCAACCACCAGCAAGTACCCCCGGCGGAGCTGCAGCGCCTCACCACCAAGGCGTTCGAGGAGATGAGCCCGGACATGAACAAGTGGTTCACACGCACGGCTGTGTGCTACACCCTCTGCAACGACGACCCAAAAAAATCCATCCTCGTCATGAGCCAGCGCACGGGGCAGTATTTAACCTTGTCCGTCATGATCGTGGACACCGGCTCAATGTTGTTCGTGATGAACAAGGTGCACCAGGAGACCCTGGGCCTCAAGGTGCACTCCAGCACGGCCACCGTGGACACCAGCATGGGCAGCGGTGGGGCGCAGCAGCACCGCCAGTGGGGCACCGGTGAGCTGATGCTCGTCATCGCCCCCGGTACCTCCAACGAGATGGTGCTGGCCGACGTGACCGGCATCAGTCCATCATCCCCCGTGAGCTTCGACGTCCTACTATCCGTGGACATCCTGCACGCCATGTCCGCTGGGGTGCTGCCCGCCACCCCGGGGCGCGGAGCCGCACTGGCATACCACCCCCATAACCAGCGCGGCGACTTCGAGAGCAAGGCCTATCTGCCCCTCAAGGTGTTCAAGGACCACCACACCGCGCCAAGGCCCGCAGCACGGTTCGGGGGGGGGACAGAGTGGACAGCCCACCTGGACAACATGGCAGCCGTCCGAGCCAGCCCCTGCCACCCGATGGACGCCCGCCGCCCGGCCAGCCGTTTCCGGCCAGCCCTGGTGACGCTCCTCGCCCTCGTCCTCCTGGCCTCTTTCTTCAACCCCGCTCAGGCCTACGACGAGGGCTCCAACATCAGCGAAGCCTCCTCCTGCAGCGCCACGACACCCCTACTGATCGCCATCGGAATATGTGGCATGGCCGCCTGCGGCGTAGCAGCCTTCTTCAAGTGGCACGGGCTCCAAAGAGCCTGCCCGCCCGCCTGGCCATTCGCCCACTTCAAGACCGGCCCGCCGCTAACCCCAGCTACCCTCGCACCATGGCACGACACCACTCAAGAAACGGCATGCCATTTCTGCAACAGGAGATATTGCCAAGGCGTCGCCAGACCTCAGGCCTGCCACCTGAGCGGGGGCACTGGACTCTACGCACGATGGGTCAGCGACGGCAAAGTCCCCTCCCACCTGATGCCCCTCCTCATGCTCGTCGTCAATACCAGCCGAACCGCCTCCGGTCAGGCACCACTGACGCGCATGTCCTTCCGCCAACAGTACGGGAACCTCCACCCAAGCGGTGACACCCCCGAAACACCCAACCCCGCCATCCTGAGCCCACCAGTCCCCACTGCCTCCCCTCACCCCACAAACACACCAGCCCCGCAACCCATTACTCCCCTCCACCACGAACCTTGCCCCAGCGACCGGTGCGACATCTGCCACGAACCCCTTCGACCATATCACCACCCCAGACTGCCCTGCCATATCACCGGCAACACCTCCATGTACGACAAATGGATCACCCAGCCGCCAGTACCCAACAGGGCAGGTAGCCTTCGTTGCAAGATGCCCATCGCGCTGAGGAAGTTCAAGCACCAGATGATCATCAACCACGACCGCCTCAACCGCAACGAGCCCCCGCTCACGCGCCCCGAATACCTGCTGCTTTTCCCACCTCGCGGCCCACGCCCTCTCCCAGAGCCATCTCCCACCCAAAGCTGCACACCCCCCAGTCACCACGCTACACCAGGTGACGCGCCCCCGAGTCACACCCCCTCCATCGCCGCCGTCACCGACCTTCCCGCCAACCACAATGAAGCCAATGTCAGCACACCCTCAGCAATTCCCACAACAAACGCCCCTGGATGCTCTTGCCTCCTCATGGAAATCGGCTTCCCCGGCTACGTCTGTCCCGCCCATCCCACCAACAACGACCCCACAGCTCCACAGCGCCCACCCAAAACAACGCACTTGCCCACCCCCGACAGGGAAGCCATTCCACCGCGAGCTGAGGCACGGCGAGCTTCGACCCCAAAATGGGCAACCATGATCGCATGCGCCATCGTCCTCATGGCCACCCTGCCCGCCGCTACCGCCGCCACGACGATGGAGTCCAGCATCGGCCACACAGAGGTGCCCAACACCCATTTGTCGTTCAGCACCATGAGCCTCACAGCACTGGCCACCACGCTCGGGCTCACAGCAGTCCTCGCAGCCATATTTTGGACCAGGACACAACGCAAATACCGCAGCCCACACGCTCCTCAATCCTCAAACAATCGCGACGCCACCGCAATCCACCACCACCACCATGACGCAACAACCCACCACCACCACCACCACCACAACCACCATCCCAACCACCACAACGAAGAAGTCACCACCACCGCCCAACCCCCAACGACCACAGCACATGCATCACCACAAATCATCCAATCCGCCAACCCCCACTCATACTTCACAACAAACAGTCGCCCCCACATTTCCACCTCCTCCACACCCGACAACACTTCCACCACACCTTCCAGCCCTTCCGAGGACGACGCGCTCCCACCCCAAGAAAATCCCGACGCCTCACACCGCCTCCCCGACCATATCCCGCGGGTGCTGCACACACGCCCCAATGGCCAGGAAAACACCCATCCCAATCCACCAGCCACCGCTCCAAACCCCCGCAACCACCGACGCACACCACCCAACTCACCACCAGCGCGCTCACTGCACAACGCCGCACGCACCAGCGATTGCCCATTCTGCGGGATCACCATCGGCCGCCCATTCCACCGCTTCCCACCCGACCGCTGCGCGGTATCGGGCGCGCGAAAAGATCTGGTGCTGCGCGGCTACTCCCCATGCCGAATCCTGCAAGGAGACACGCGTCCAGAAAATGTGGCACTCGTGCGCGACGCCACCGCCCTCATGTACATCAACACCGTCAAAGTTACAAATGGGTTCAACCCGCTGTCTTTACGGCGTTTCAGAGCAAACGGCTCACAATGGACAGCCACAACGCACACCATGATCGCGCCACCCACCGCCCCACCACGCACCACCGACCACAACTACGCGCGCGGAGTGCCCACTCACGTGGGCAGCAATTCAACCTCTGCACCAGACTCTCAACAAACGCCCAACGACCTGTTGCGAGTAGGGCCATTCCGGCCCATTCCCACCGCATCACCCGCCCCTCCCGATGTGCATCACCGCCCTGCCCCTCAAGCAGTACAGGCACCCCGCCGCAGGCCCAGATCATCCCACATCCCAATGCACGCCTGGGTTGCAACCGCCATGATGTGCGTTTTCGCACTCGCAAGCCCCACCACAGCACTGACATCCCCCAACATCATCAGCGACATCCCGTCATCTCCCGCCACCTTCTTCATTCTGCCAGCAACCTCAGTCGAGCCACAGCCTCTCCACCCATTGCTGGGGGGGGGAAATAGTACGTCACCACCGCCAAAAACAACAAACACAGACTGGGCAAGCTGGACCACCAAACCTTTTTTTTCTCAAATGCTCCAGACGCCCTCAGCAGCAACCACCCAGCACGGCTGCCACCACGCCACAACCGCCCCAACCAACCCCGCATACAGGTGGAATGACGGGTCACGACTCGCCACCACGCGGCAGGGGCTTGGCGCAGCCCCTCACACGCAGACGCTCACAGCCGTGGCCAAAAACACAACCCGGTCGCCAACACCACGCGCCTTCATCAACGTCATCACAGTGGGGCTGGTCACGACCGCCACCATGTGGGCCAGAGGGTTCGGCACGGAAAGCGCAGCATGGGCCAGCATGTACACCTTCGCCTCCGTCACGCCCTGCCTATGGGCACCCGGCGCATGGTGCCTGGAACACACCGCTGCCGTCCTGATCGCCGCAACAGCAGGGGCGGCCGCTTTGACAACACAGGGAATGGCATCTTGGGCCGTGGGGGTGCTGGTGACCCAGTGGTTCGGATCGGCCACAGTACACTACGCGTCAGTCAGCATTCTGCTCCTGGAGGCGACATGGCGGGCGGTGCGGAGGTTCTCCCCGAGCCTCCCCCTGCTGTTATGACTCGTGGAGCGGTCCCTTAGCGCCCGGATGAGGTGGGCACTCATCCAGGCCTGGGGCCCAGTGCCCAGGTCCGCTGGAAGGCGCAACCGGCGGGCTCAGCAACAAGCCAAAGCAGTGCTGCAACTCCTTGCCCGCACCTGGGTACAGCGAGTGTGCGTACGGCTTGGCTGCGCGCTAGCCGTCTGGACTACCTTTACGACGGTCCAGACCAACAGCATAGGACACGTGCTCGTGGAGGTGGCGTGTCTGGTGGCGACAGAGGCATGGAGGAGCGTGCCCAACTGGTGCATTACGGCTGCGGCGGCCGCCGGGGCGATACACGCGTGGACACAGTTCCGTCTGGCCAACACCAACGCCGTCATGCGGTTCATCATTCTCAATCCAAAGTGTGAGGACCCCCCCAGCCGCTTCAAACGCGCCAGCAAGCGGAATAAACGGCAAGGCCGAGGGGCGCCATCCTCCCACAATCTGCGGCGCAGAGCCGGCCTTAGGAGGGCAAGAAGCCGGCGCCACGCCCGCAGAGGCCGCAAGCGACGCAAAAAGCCGCGGCAGCACTTCCAGGCGCAGGCATTCTCCACGCAGGCCGGCAAGGTGGACAGCGCCATGCCTCTCGGCCGAGAAGACGACGTCGAGGCGCTACACGTCCGCGATGAGGAGCTGGACGTCGTCATGGGGCCTCAAGCAGGCTTCCACGGCGAGGGCGCCTGGACCGACGAAGAATGGCAGGACCTACGCAGCCTCTTGCGTCGCGAGAAAAGCTTCATGGCCACCACCGCCACCGACCTGCCTGGATACACAGGACAGATAGGCAAATTTGACATCCCCTTCAAAGACGAGTCCGCCTCACACTACCAAAAGCCCCGACGATTCTCTCCAGCCGAGCGGAAACTGATCGATGAACACTTCAACAAGCTCCTGGCTGATGGCATCATCGAAAAAGCCCCAAAATACTGCGAAAACACCTGCAACGTCGTCGTGGCCATGAAGAAGGCCCTGGATGGCTCCTGGACGGACAAGCGCGTGGCGCTGGACCTGCGAGGGATCAATGAATTGTCACTCAGAGATCGCACGCCTCCACGGCTGCCCGAAGACCTGTTTCACGACATCGGCCGAGACCAGTACATGACCAAGCTGGACCTGCGCAGCGGATTTCACCAGATCGTCCTGACCGACGACGCGTCACTCAAGACATGCTTTTGGTGGGCGCGAGATGGCGCCGCTCCCGAGCAGTACGTCTACAAGCGCATGCCCTTCGGCAGCGCTAACAGCACCGCCATGTTTGGACGGGTGATCGAGCACGAGCTGCGCGGACTCAGCTGCGCCAAGGTATACTGCGACGACATCCTAGTGACCTCGCCTACCGCCCGCCAGCACCTGGCCGACCTGGAGGCAGTCATGCAGCGCCTAAGCAAAGTGGGACTGCGCGGTCACCCAGGCAAGTCGGTTTTCGCCGCCGGCGGGTGTGAGTTTTTGGGTTTCCTGCTGCGACCCGGCAGGCTGTCGCCTCACCAGGCGAAGGTGGCCGCCCTGCTCGAACTGCCCACGCCCAAAGACGTCCGAGGCGTCCGGGCCATATTGGGCTTCATGAATTTCTACCGAATCATGGCTGCGCGCATCGGCAAAGAAGACTACTCTACACTGGCATGGCCACTGAACTGCCTACTCAGAAAAGGCAACGAGAACGTCAAGGATCTTTGGGGCAAGGAGCACGACGACGCGCTGGCCCGGCTCAAGGATCGGCTCACCGAGCCTGGCGTGGTCATACATGCCTATGACCCAAGCCGGCCACTGTACCTTATGACCGACTGGTCCGGGGTTGGCATCTCTGCCATATTGGGGCAGAAGGACGACGAGGATCGCGACGTCATCATCGCAGCCACCAGCCGCTCCCTCTCCCGGTCGGAAGTGCGCTACAGCAGCTTCTATGGGGAAGCCCTCGCGGCCGTGTACGGCGTGAGATCTTTCCGACACTACCTCCACGGCGTCAAGTTCACCTTGATCACCGACCACAAGCCGCTAACATGGCTGCGCTCCTCGCAATCCCTGACCGGCATGCACCTGCGATGGCAAGTTTCCCTGCAGGAGTTCGAGTACGACATCGTGCACAGGGCCGGGAGCAGCCACACCAACGCGGACGTACTGTCTCGATACCCGAGAGAGTCGTCCGTGGACCCCACCGGCGCCAGTCTGGACCCCACTGAGGAGGAAGCCGCACTACCGACAGCAGGTGCTTTCGCCTGCCTCTGCGCGCGACACCCGCGCATCCTAGAGGAGAGCACGCAGGACGTCGCCCCCATAGCATCGTGGCAATACGAGAGCCATGTGGGTGGGCTGCCAGACGACCCCTGCACAGGCCATGACCTGGTCAGCCACCACCTGGGGGAGCATTGGGCCATGCACATTGACGCCCAAGACCACGACGCCCTCGACGACAACGCGACGACGCTCTGGGAAGAGGCGTGCGGTTGGGTGGAGGCATACCTAAGCAACAGAAGGCACACCCCCATTACTCGGGTGCTGTGCGGCGAATGTACGGATGGGCACGCGACCAGCTTAAACACACGCCCCCTGCCCCAGCGGACCGTGTCCACCCTGCACGACAAGGGAGCAGTGGTCATCGAGCTCTGCGCAGGCCTGTGTTCGGGTCTGGAGGCCTGGCTCATAGCAGGAGGCAAAGTCACCAAATACGTTTACTGCGACAATAACGTGAAAAGTCGGCAGGTCGCCAAACATCGGTTGGTACAGCTGCACAACCGATTCCCGCAGCAACTCCCTCTGGAAGCCCTCCACGACGCCTTCACCTCCGTGCCCCAAGATCTCAGGCGAATTTCACGAAACGACCTCCTCTCCCTCACCAGCGAGGGTCCGTACATCTTCGCCGTAGTAGGCACAGAATGCCAGGACCTCTCTGCGGCTGGTTCCCTGCAAGGATTGAAAGGGCGGCACTCGTCAGTGCTGTACGACGTGGTGCGCGTGCTGGGGCAGCTGCAACTCCTGGCGGGGCACGACAAGTTCGCATACATGATCGAGTGCGTGGCGGCACAGCACAATTTCAACAGCCGCGAGGTCCGCGACGTCATGCATCCCCTCATGTGCTCCATGATTGGCATGCCCATCACCATCGACGCAGCACGCATGGGGGCGCGTGCACACCGCTTGCGGAATTATTGGACGAACATGGCCGGGTACGTGGACGCGCAATCCGTGCTGGACACCGTGGAGCGGGACCCATGCCGCCTCGTAAGGGACATCCTGGACCCCGGCCGCGTCGAGCAGGACGCCGCAGACGACACCGCCTCCGGCCACTACCCCTGCAACACGCGCGGAGAGCCCATGAGGGCGTGGCCCACCATGATGTCCTTCCCAGACTCCTACCAGTTCAGGGAGGGCAGAAAGGGCACCGTCTGGGACCACGCCACACAGCAGTGGGGGCCGCCCACGCCCGAAGAAAAGGAGCGCGCCATGGGGTTCCAGACCGGAGCCACACAGGCGCCCGGCGTCTCAGCGCGCGAGCGAGGCGAGATGCTGGGCAGAGCCTTCGACGTCCGATGCGTATCCCGCCTGCTGGCCGTGTGCTACCTACTCAACCGAGCAGAGGCTCCTCGGGTGCAAGTCGAATCCAGACACTCCATCGCAGAGTACACCACGCCCAAGGTTTCCTCCCTTCACTGCAATGGGGAGGAGAGGCCACCCGAAGAACCCCCAGAAGCCGTCGTGACCCAATGGGCAGCAGCGCTCAGCACCATCAAGAGAATTGCACGATTGGAGGCATCCGAGCTGCGGCAGCTGTACGGGCCTGGCGCCACAGCCTCGCTTGTGCAAGCGGCACACCAGCCCCCACCAGAATGCTGCGGCCAGCGACCCCACGACAAGACCGGGCTAGGCGCCGCCCCAAGCGATGGCACCACCACAGCACACAACCCAACAAACCCCCTCAGCACCCCCATACAGTTCGTACCCGCCAGAAGCCCCGTGCCCTCACTCCACACCGACTCCCAGCACCAATCCCGCTCTCCGCGACCCAGCCTCCCCAGCGAAAAGGTGGCACGAACCCTCAGCGCGGCGGCAGAGGCCCGCGAACCGACAGAACCCTACGACGACGAAGCAATGCTGCGGTGGCTGAAAGGCGAACGCCCCGACGACCCCGACATCCTCGCAGCTGCCAGCAAACGAGCTCAGCACTACGCACTCGAAGGAGAATCCCTGATCCGCATCCTGCCCAACGGGGCAAGGCGACCTGTGCCACCAGTGGACCAGCGAGACCGCATTGTGAAGCAAATGCACGAGCGGTGTGGGCACTTCGGGCGCCGCCGCACCGCAGCCATGGTGAGAGACGCATTCTACTGGCCCAAGCTGTACGACACCTGCTCCGACGTCGTCAGCAAATGCGACGCTTGCGCCCGCTACCGCACCACCTTCGACAAACACGCCCCTCACCTAAACCCCCTGGAAGTCAAGGGCATGTACTACCGCTTCTCCACCGATCTGGCCAAAATGCCCCGCAAAGCCAAGAACAACTATCAGTACGTCATGGTGGTCGTGGAGCACTTCACCAAGTATGTCTGCCTCATCCCACTGCACACAAAGGAACCGGTGGAGACCGCTCAGGCATTTGCCCTCCACGTCATAGCCAGGTTCGGGTGCCCGGCAGAGGTGGTGACCGACAACGGCGGCGAGTGGGAAAAGGAATTTGCCCAGCTGCTCAAGGATAATCTGATCGACCACCGCACTACTTCGCAGTCCCATCCCCAGAGCAACGGCCTCAGCGAGCGCATCGTCCAGATGACCAAGGCCGCCCTCACCAAGGCGTGCAAGCAGGCTGGATCCATCGACCGGTGGGATTCGTTCCTTCCTTGGATTATGCTGGGATATAACGCCACGCCGCAGGAGTCCACACGCCTCGCACCATATGAGCTCGTATACGCCCAACGCCCAACGCTACCCCCGGCCATCAAGGAGCGCCTCAGCCAACCTCTGGAGTCCTGCATGGACGCGGACGCCATGGCGGCCAGCTACCTCGAACGCGCCGAGTATGTCAAAAGGGCCACCATCATGGCCGGTAGCAACATCGCCATAGCCCAGCATCGCCAGACCGAGCGATACGCACAAGTGCGCTCAGGAAAGTACCTGCCCAAGCAATTCAACTTCCGCGTGGGCGACTTCGTGTTCCTGAAGCGCAGTGTAAGTCACGGCCTGCAGCTCCACACGCGCGACCCTATACTGCAAATCAAAGAGCTGCCTGACGACGGCACTGCCGTGCTACAAGGCCGATGCGGCAGCACATGCAACGCGCACTGCTCGCAAATAGCCATCTGCCATTTGCCCGACGTCGACCCCACCATCACCTACAATCTGGACGACAACGAGGACGCGCGCTGCCAAGTGTGCAAAAAGGCTGATCGCCCCGCCAGCATCCTTCTCTGCGACGACTGCAACCAAGGCTATCACCTGGGGTGCTTGCAGCCCAAACTAACTCGAGTCCCCAACGAAGAGTTCTGGTACTGCCCCCGCTGCCTAGGCCTGCTGCCGGACGACGACCTCTCCCCACAATACCTCACTGCCTACGAAAACAGGGGCAAACAGTTAGACGGAAAGCGCGCATTGAAGGTTATCGACGGTAAGCCTTACGAGGGCACCATTCGGTGGCTGGGAGCCGCAGAACGCCCCTACGCACTTAAATGCGAATACGACGACGGGGACTCCGAGACCTTCACGCTGGCAGAACTGCAGCAGTACCTGCTGCCTGACAACGCAACGGCCCCGCAGAAGCAGGCAGTGGCCCAGCCCCAGCTCGCCGCAGAGCACGCCCTACACACCGCATTGGCAGCCATCCCAAAAATCACACCCAGCTCAACCATCCTGCCCACGCCCTTTGACAGCCTTCCCAGCACCTGGGACCTCGGCGACAGACAGAACATGCTGCGCGCCACGGCTACCCTCCTACCTGGTCATTGGGACCCCGCCCACATCACCAAGCTCACCCAGCACGTACGCCAACAAGCCCAAGAATTAGTGGACTTCGCCGCTGCCAACCCCAACACGGTCACACACCGTCACCCGATGACCAACGCGGAATGCCAGCACACCAGCGCCAAGCAATGGGGAACACAACTAGTGGTCACCACCCCCTCCGAAATCGAACAGCTGGCAACTCACGTCGCCTGGCATCCCGCCGACAAAGTGTGGGACCCCTATGCCGGCACGGGCGCCATCGAAGCAGCCCTGCGCCCCCGCGGCGTGCCCACGCACTCCTCAGACATCAACCCCGCCATGGCCACCAGCACCCCAGTGGACGCACTACAGCCCGCCAACGTCAGGCGCATGGACAGCTACAACGTCGTGGTCACCAGCCCCGCCTTCAGAGTTTTAGACATCGCCCTGCCGTTACTGACTATGGGGAGGGAGCTGACATGCGCTCACGTGCCCCTGCACTACGTGTTCGACGCGCACACGGCCAGACGCAGCTGGCTGTGGGAACTAGCCGCCGCGCAACGTATGAGCATCTTGCTCTGCAAGCAGAAGGGCCCACTCGGCAGGCGCAACGTGTGGCTCATCATCGCAGACACCGCCACCACGCTGCAGCGTAGACTCAAGCCACAAGCCGCGTCGTGCTCCATGTCCTTCTAGCCCAACCCACGACCTCACCACCACCGAGACACAACCACCGCGACGCGCACCCTCACACCTAGGCACTCACCCCAACGCCAACCCCACAGCCCCTGACAACCTCCCCGAGAAGCCCCAACGCCCACGCTTTCATCCGCCCCAACGCAACGTTCCCCTAAAAAGAAAAAAAAAGAAAAAAGTTTTCCCCAGACCAAGCCCGCTGCCCTAATGCCACACCCCAACACCAGCCACAACGACAACAACACGCCCACTGCCACAACCACCCAGCCACTACGCTTCGAGGTCAGCGCACCTCGGCCGCAGCCGCTCAGCCAGCTCCACACAACCAACCGCAGCAAGCCTACCTACGCTCCACCACCTCAGCGTCCAGCAGAAGGCTCCCAGCCCAGTACGCCCTCAGCTGGGGGGGGGATATATACAAAATTTTTTCCAACGCCGTCAACGACGACAACAACACGCCCACAGCCACAACCGCCCTGCCACTGAACTTCGAGATCAGCGCGCCCCCAGCCGCAGCCGCACCCCCAACTCCACACGACCAGCCACAACCAACCCACCCCACACTCCGCCACACCAGCTCCCCACCCCGACGAACACATCGCACTCTCCCCGTCCCAACCAGCAGAAGGCTCCCTGCCCAGTACGCCCTCAGCTGGGGGGGGGATATATACAAAATTTTTCCCCCGTAACAGCCCACGCGCCCTAACTCCACCAACCCTCACACCTGGAACCTCAGCAGCCTGGCCACCCTGACACCCGCCACGCGCGCCCTTCTCCACCAACCCTCACACCTGGAACCTCAACAGCCTGGCCACCCTGACACCCGCCACGACACGGCGCTGTTCATAATCGCGACAGCTGTCACAACTATAGACACGCCCAACCCTGGGGCCGGGGGGGGGCCCCCTCGCAGCCCCGACAAAGGCCTTCCCTCCCCTTTGCGCTCTCAGCTTCGCCACTTCCCTGCCACCTCCCAGACAGTCATTCCCACGCCCGCGCCCAGTTGTCACCATTTTCCCCCACTCCGCAACATCGCTTTTCCCCAATTTCACGCTCAGATACCACAATTTATACCAGCCACACCGCCGCCCCAATTTCACGCTCAGATACCACAAGCATTTATACCAGCCAAACCACCGCCCCAATTTCACGCTCAGATACCACCAGCATTTATACCGCCACACCGCCGCCCTAATTTCACGCTCAGATACCACAAGCATTTATACCAGCCAAACCACCGTCCCAATTTCACGATACCACCAGCATTTATACCTGCCACACCACCGCCCCAACTTCACGCTCAGATACCACCAGCATTTATAACCAGCCACACCACCGCCCCAATTTCACGCTCAGATACCACCAGCAACCCACGTCAGCCCGATGTAAATCTTGCTTCAGCAAACCACCAGGAAAGCAGATGCCAGCACCTACGTCCAAGGGCGAGCCTTCCTGACTGCCACCCTTACAGGAGTAAACCTCACAGTCACATCCCCTTTCGCGAGTCGAAACTCCGTGAAACCCGCGATCAGTACGGCGCCCCCCAGACTACCCCTTCCTCATAATCAGTTATTTGCATGATGACGCTGGTCACGCATCTCAATTACACCCAAAACACGCCAACGCAGTACAGTACGATGCGTCACGACAACAGCACCATCGCACAGCAGCCACGGGCACCACCCATGGCGTATCAGCCTTTACATCTACCCAAAACACCCCAGTCAGTTATTCAGCAGCACGACAGCCACGTCACCACGTACGACACCAACGCCAAACTCGAGCTACATTCGCCCTGACCCATTTCCCGTTCTACAAAATGCTTTCTCTCTGAACTGCCCCTGCTCGCACAACCGGGGCAACAGTCCGCCGGGCGTGGCGCGGCTCCCGCCGGGCCTGGCTGAGCCCATCTACGGCCTCGTGAAGATCAAGGAACATCACAGGCACCACAGCGCCTCATCCGCGCCACGTGGACGAAATCTCCTACTCGCCGCACCGGATCACCGCTGGCACCTGCAACACCGACGGGTACAGACGCGAAGCACTGCACCGCGCCCCAAGCGCAGACGTTCACGGCAACTCGACATGGACGCACCACATGTGACACCACGTCACAACAGCAGCCATCATCAGAATGTAGTAGCTCAAGAGTCACCAACGGGATGTAGCATTTGGCGACAGTTCAAATGAAGAAGCAGATCGCTGATTGGAGAAGGCGAAACATCGCGAACCGAGAAGTCACAAAACGCCTAGCTGCAGCTGTAGGAAAGGAGCTTTTAAGGAGAATAGAGACGATTTCAAAACATTCTGCAGATAACACTGAACCTTTCAAAATCATCTTGGCCTTGCGTAAATTTGTATCGAATATTTATATTTCCTCGCTGAATTTACAGCGACTCTGCAAATTCCCACGCACTAAGCGCCTGTTTGAATCAGCCAGGGACAGTTCGTCTGATACGCGCTCCCCACGTAGCGCATAGCCTGAATTCAGTACCCCCGAACCCGCAACCCCTCTCGCGCGACCACACCGGTTAGGCGTAGATCCCCACTCGCATAACGGAAGGCGAATTCGCAGCGCTAGAGGCCACAGCTCCACGCAGTTGAGGTAAGCCCGAGACGCCGTGTGCTGAGCGTACGCTTTTCGGGTTTTCTTGCAAAGAACGGACAGTCGTGCAGGGACCCGATATGCACCTAAGAAGTCTGGAGCACCTCTGAATTCACCGCACGACAACAAAACAGGCGCGCGAAAAGTGTACCCTGAATTCATGCTTGTGTGCGTGCGTTTGCGGTATGTGTGCGGGCCGCAGCTCAGCTTTAGCTCCACTCACTAACGCCGTTGCTGCTGCCTTCTACGTGTTCGTACGAAGGCATCGTCTTCGTCGTTTACGACTACTTTTCTTTACCAAGTTCCTAAGGGAATTCTCAGGTGAGGCGCGATAGTTCGCACTCCCGTGAATTCCCACCCTAGGAGTGTTGAGAAGGTGCACGGCGACGCCGAGACAGCCAGCGGCTTTCCGCTTCAAAAACTTGAATTCAGCTCAAACATGGAAATTCAGCACGCTCGGCTAAGCTCGGCCGCTTCTGACGACGTCACCGCTCAACACTCCTGACGACTTTTCAAACTCCCGAGAGTCAACGGCTCCTTTGCTCGGACCCCGCTGCGACCGTTGTCAAGTGTGCATTCACGCGCGCTCCGGCTGTATGAACGCAGAGTGGATTCACCACACTCCTTCGCTGCTTGGACACCATGAATTCCGAAACTTTTACCCGACTGTGTTCTTTCGCTGTTGTGGCCTGAGCCGACCCCACGAATTCAGCGCCGACTGCCGCCACCTTCTTTGGGCATCCCCACTCGGGCTGGTTGGCCCCACGCAGGGGCTTAACCCAACCTTTTCAACCAGCCCGAGCGAGTTGCGAGGTTGGTATCTGCTGACTGCTGGACCTTGGTATCCCTTTTGGAGTCGGGCACAGCAGCCCGTTTGTCCGACGTTGCGTGGTTCTCGAGCTGGAGTTGCCCCTTTTTGCCTTCCCCTTTAGGGCTCCGCTCTGACCCGGCACCTTTTCGTCAGGTTGCCTGTCAAGACCCTTGGGGATGCTCAACTGTCCCGTGCACTTTTGACACTCCCAGAAGGGGGCCTTTTTCACAACTTTGCCCTGTTTCCTGAACCTTTCACCTTCCATATATACAAAATTTTTCCCCCGTAACAGCCCACGCGCCCTAACTCCACCAACCCTCACACCTGGAACCTCAGCAGCCTGGCCACCCTGACACCCGCCCTTCTCCACCAACCCTCACACCTGGAACCTCAACAGCCTGGCCACCCTGACACCCGCCACGACACGGCGCTGTTCATAATCGCGACATGATAGCATTCTGGGTTTTACTGATTCAAACCCATGTACAGCAAATGTACCTTTCTGATTATATATGGATTTATCAACTTAAGTGGAAACACCCACTTTAGTGATATATATATCAACCTATGATTTGTTCTGAGCATAGGTCTGTGCTCTTAAGATTTATCAGAGTGATATATCTTATCTAGAACAAATTTGGACTTTTGCTGGATACAATCACAGCAACTTCACACAGCATGTTTATGTGTGTGTTTTGTCCTTAATAATTATGTCAGATATCATGTAAGCTGATCTGAGAGTTACATGCAATATTGATCTGATCAAGTCTGATTCAATTGTCAATATGCAGAGTAGTATTTGTAGTTGCTCCAGCGATGATATGTGAGACGAATGGACAATGCTCAGCAGTGACCAGCTGCTTATTTGAGCATTGTATAATGCCTTCGGGTCTGGAGATATTCTCCATCCAGCCCTTCAGCATGGTTTCTTATCCTGTTCCCTTATGTATCGCCATCACTGACACTTTCCACGCACATGTGTTTGGAAAGTGGTATGTACATTATCATACACATAGTAGATATTTAAGTTAATCAATTCACTTTGAATCAGTGAATGTCAATACATACAATGCAGTGTGTGTGTATGCATAGTGCTTACTGATTAGCACTTTTGTCAGTGTGTGTGTGTGTGTGCTCACTTTTACACACTTTGTAGTAAGATAACTTCTGGACATTACAATGTTTCCAGACAATTCATCATGCAGGATTATCAGCATACCATGCACTGAATACATCTAGCATGATATATTAAGTTTAGAGGTAATTGTAATTCCAAAATAATCTCATTTACATAATGAGTTGCTGGGTATATTTCACATACAGCTCCGGTGAGCATCCTTTCAGAAATCCACAGTAGAACAATATGTTGTCCGAGGAGTATCTCGACTCCACCGGGTCACATTGAGCTAATTACTGTGTTAAGATTGCTGAACAGGCACCTTGTACTGTATGGGTTCTGATATAGTTAGCATGCACTGCAAATGAATGCTTTTGGTGCACATATATTCCAACTGTTACCGTGATCAAGTTGGATCATGTAGAACATCTGTTATCTTAATGCATGCACAACTTACAGTGTAGCAGTCATTCAGTATAAGATATACATATACTCAGATGCTGCAGGAAATATATGCTGTAAGTGAGTGTATGCTCAAATAAACATTTTGCACACTATACTTCAGATAAGTATGAAATGCTGATGATCAGAAATATCTATGCAGTCGTCAGGACATAGTGTGAATTGTTGCAGCATAGTGATCATGTGTCCACAGCAATATGTTGATGATGCGTCCGCAGCAGTATATTGATCATATGTCCACAACAATATGACGATCATGTGTCCACAGTATCCCTGCAAGTATACAATCATTCTGCAGAGGATATTGACGCGCGTACACATATTATATGTCTCGCTGCATAAGACGCGTTAGGAATCATGCGCCCTAAAATGTGCGTCCATTGCATCAGATGAAATCATGACATCGCGCTGACGTGCATATCGCGCACACGAGCATCACATCAGTGCACATCGCGCTGACAAGCTAAAAATCATCGTACGAGCATTTGCGAAAATCGATGTTAACAATCATTTCACAAAGTATGTCATCGCTGCTGATGTACATCGCATGAACGAATGCGAGCGCGCTGTTAAACGAAATTTTGTGCGTCCAGTCGCAGTTGAAAATCATATGCGCTGACGATCATTTTACGTTCGCGCATCTGCATCTCGCATACAGTGACGATCCTGCTAATTTTGACATCATGTGTATGCGTTCCGTACATTGTGCGCACACCTTGTCGCTTATAAAATCAAGACGACTTTTCTGCGGATGCTATTAGCTGCAATTATGTTCGCGATGAAAAATCTCCTCGCACAATCTGTGTGCTGTCAATATTCGAGCGTGCAGATATCACTATTCGCTGTGCAGATATTCAGTATCAGCGCTGTCGCCTTTATGCGCGCGCCTGCAAACCTGCGAACAATATGATATATACTATCTCTGACGCTGCACTCACTTGAGTTCTCTTTTCGTGCCTGGACGAGTTTTACGAGAATACCATTCTGTTATCATTGGTATTCGATCGTTAAGGCGAGAAACGAGAACTCAAGTGTGAGTGCAGCGTAGATATCAATAATTTTGTGTATGCAGGTTGCGGAGCGCGAGTAATATCTGGCGTCGCGATCGCATAAACATTGAAATACTGCATATACTGACCGCTGTATAAGCGAAGATAGTGCGCGAGGATATATCGACGCATTCGCATTCGCAGATCGTATACAGCAGCTGATCGTCACCAATACTGCGCGACAAGGTGTGCATGCGGCATACATGCGCGCAGTGATCATATGTATGCGCATATACGATTCGCAGCTGTACAAAAATTCGCAAATGAGATGCGCACGCAGAAATCATCAGCGGAATCAGTATCCGCGCGAAAATTAGCACTCGTATCATGTGCTAGACATACTGCGACGAGATGTGCTCTTAATCACCAGCGCGCACCATCGTGATTTTCATGATCGCAGCAAATCGCTTACTGTACACGATGATTATTTTGCAATTTTTTATGACGATGTCAGTATGCGAAGTGTCATCAACATACCGTCATTATCGATACTTGCAATAATCTCTGATTCATCATCTGCGCGCGTCACGGTGTCCTGACAGAATATATGTATACTATCCGGGATTATCCTGAACGGACGCATGATGACAATATACTGCAGCATGCCATATAATACTCTAATGTTTGCTGAGATACTATACTCTATTCACTGTCAGATTATATCAACCTACAATCATGAGTGTGAACTGCATAAATGCTGTGTGAATAGCTTACACACACACACACGCTCAACATGACAGATCATTGAATACTCTGCAGCAACATCATAGTGTGTGCAAAAAGTCGAGTGTGTGGAGATAATAATACCTGCAGCAACACACACACACACATACTTGCAGTATACACTATCATGAGTATATACTGAGTGCATGCAGCAGATGTGCATTTCACCACCTGTACATTATTATACTGAGCATCACTGTGATTGTGCATGCATTATTCATACAGCTTGATCACGATACCAGCTGTAATGTACATACCAGTTTGATCACGTTAACAACTGGGACACATGGCATCACATCACAATACATTATACAATGCACAAAGCATACTGCAGTGCATGTAAGCTATATTGGAACCCATGTAAGTGTAAGGTGCCTGAAGGTGATCTTAACACCATAATTAGCTCGACATGCTCTGACGAAGGATTTGGGATGAGCATGTTCGTTCTATGGTGGATCACTGAATGGAATGCTCACCGGAACTACATGTGAAATAAATCAAGCAACTCATTATTGTAAATGAGAGTATACAGGATTACAATAACCCCTAAGCTGATATATATATCATGTTGGATTATTAGTACTTGGTATACAGATCATCCTGCATGATGAATTATCTTGGTACATTGCAATACCATTATCACCTGTATACAAGTGTGTAGTAAAGTTCCACACACACACACCTACATGTACTTATCAGCAAGTACCTGCACAATGCACACACCACTGACTATGGTATATATAATGACATTCACTGACTCAATAAGTGAAATGATCAACTATAATATCAACTATGTGTATGATAATATAGATACCATCCAACAAACACATGTGCGTGTTGGATGTCAGTGATGGCGATACATAAGGGAACAGGATAAGAAACCATGCTGAAGGGCTGGATGGAGAATATCTCCAGACCCGAAGGCATTATACAATGCTCAAATAAGCAGCTGGTCACTGCTGAGCATTGTTCATTCGTCTCACATATCAGCTGGAGCAACTACAACAAGTACATTGCATTATGATAGTTGATTCAGAATTGATCAGCTCAATTTGCATGTAACAACAGATCAGTTTTCACATGATTTCTGACAATAGTATAAAGGACATTCACACACACATAAATGTGTTGTGTGAAGTTGCTGTGATTGTATCCAGCAAAGTCCAGATTTGTTCCAAATGAGATATATCACTTTGATAAATCTTAAGAGTACAGACCTATGCTCAAACAAATCATAGGTTGAGAAATGTCGCTAAAGTGGCTGTTTCCACTTAAGTTGATTAATATATACATAGTACATTTGCTGTGCATGGGTTTAAATCAGTAAAACCCAGAATGCTGTCAACTGTAAATGTTGATATACAGCACAACTCACTTATTTGCTATGAAAAAATGTCATATGCAAAAGTGAAGTTCCTTGTAATGATTCTGTACTTACATTTCACATTTACACTGAAATATGTCACCACAACAATATTTCAGACAGCTGAAAAAAACTATAAAATGGGTGAAAAAGCTCCACGTTTAATTTCAAAATGAAAAATGTGTGCCCATTTTATGTAAGATTATGATTTTATACCTATTAAGGTATCAGAAAATCATAATGACACATGTCATATCAGTGTGACACCCTAAAATATTAGGTGTTGAATATATATGGGTAACGCTATTGCTATGGCAATAAATCGCTCAAAATGCTGTACGTAAAACACATTTTAAAAATTTCGGATTGATTTTTTTTGATAAAATGAATGTTTATATATCAAATATCAATCCCTGATTTATGCAGCATGTGTAACGCCCTGTAACAACCCTAAAATTAAATGTGTGTAACAGGGGTGTAACGTACCTCCTAAAAAACACTTTACGTTTATGTCGATATTAAAGACGTTTTGCTTAAAAATCTTTGCAAAAACGTTATACTGCTTATTTTATACCTGTATTAGGGTTACTGATATTATGTAACACCCTAATCACCATATTGAGTAACAGGGCCACTGTAACCACATATGCCCTAAAATGCCAGTTTTATTTCGAAAAACTTCGTTTTTTGGCATTATTATATCATGCTAAATCATCACAGACATGATAATACTGCGGGCAACAACCCAAGAACTGTCGGGCAACAACCCAAGAACTGTTGGGCAACAACCCTAAAACTGTATGAGTTGCTTCCTATAAGGACTGCAAGCTATACGCTATAAACTATAAGGTATATAAACAACTGACTGCCTTTGTATTCACACTTCCTCAAGGGGGGAAGAAGGTGGATAGGATTCACACATATCCATTTCATATTCCGATCTGGTTATTTCTGATGGATTGCTTTTGATAAAATCACTGCATCCACAAGTAACGTTGAAATCTGTACAACGTTAAATCCACCATCACTAATAAAGTGTAAACTCGGATGGGAAACTATATCCCAATGACTATAAGTTGACTTTTGCTCAGCATTTACATTCTCGAGTAAGTTTGGAATGCTGAATATATACATAACATATGCCTGATACCATGCTTAATTGCATTTCCTGGATCAGAAGATGATAGTTATATAATGTATATATATATATATATCCCACCTGATACACTTTGGCACTAAAGCCGTACATAAGAGTGGGAAGGACAAGTGCATCGCTGAAGGACTGGTTGATATAGTCCCAGTACTGAAGGCAGAATGTGGCACCTGAATAACAGCTGATAACTGTTGGGAGACCACCATGCAAAACCTTCCAAGCGTAACTCCTTTGTCCTAAGATGCAAGTGAATTGTTCATAAATGTTGACATCACATAAAAGCATTCTGATAAAAACCCTATATATCCATGTGAGTTGTCATTACTACAAATGACATGGGTTTCGAATCGTCGAATGAGTATAACTCCGATGAATTCATTAGTACAGAATAGCTGTTGAGATTGTTCCTCCGGCTGGATTGCAATCATTTACAATCCCTGTACATTCCGGTGACAAAATATTGCACTGAACTGATCACCACATTAAGTATAATCTGTGATATATAAGTCACCAGAGAAAGCATTGCAATCAGCACAATGCTGTCTAGACTCACAAAGATGAGTAACATATATTCTCAGATGTAATAAATAGAGGCACAATGTGACCTACGCTAAAATCGCGTATGCTCGGGCATTGTATTGTGACCTGCGCTAAGATCGTGTATGCATGGACACAACATGACTCGTGCCAATGACGTGGACATATTTTTTGCCACGACATCACATCTGAAATCAATAAATCACTCAGAGTAAAGGTGTTGACATTAGTATAGCACCATTATACATATAGTCATGAGGATTTTAAAGAAGACATAGTCTCTCCGATATTGACAAACATGGTACATATATATATATATCCATGCTCTCTGATCATATATTGACATCCCACAGCATACGATGATGGTAATAGCAAACCACTTCGCTGCTGGAGGGTAGTGTTGTATTTTATACAGCACATGCATGGGCACTATATGATCCACGCTGATGACGTGAATTCGGGCTGCATCCCAAAGACTGCGATGCACCTTTGGTGCAATGGGCTGCAACCCGAGAACTGCTATCCAGCTTCATAGAAAGCTTACACGTCATCACATAAAGGTCGGACCTCTGTTGTATTTGAACGGCGCTTGACAACCGCCTAGCAATACATTTCCTTGAGGGGGGAAGATGATAAGCTAGAAATACAACTAAAAACCAAATAATAATAAAGACAAATAATAAAACAATATAAGTTGCATCATTGTTTTTGTTTTGGTAAGCCTGACTGAATACAGTCAAACCATGCAGAACTCCATGAAGTTTACACATACATCAGCCATGATAAATATAAATTGATTTTGAAGATCTAGACATTGTATACATCTGGTCTAGCATGTATCCAGACTATAATTGTATATTGACACGGTGCAAGCACTATAGCCTCTGCCACCGATGATCATTGAAAAGGGCAACCATTCTTGATATTTCATACATATCATTTGATTGGATCATTAAAGGTGTCAAGATTACTCAATGCAATATGCAGGCCACGGCCTGAGTACAACACCTAGAAAGGTCAAAGCCACTGAGCTGACCATTGCAGCATGAATGCTAGCTGCCTTGAAGGCTATACAATAAGCCTATTGCCCTTATGTCTTGATGTATCCGTGTATTGGCATCTCTTTGAGGTAATTATGCCTGCTGAATGAGCCATACCAACCATCTTGTCTTCATTGATCATTACATATCTGATCATATCGCCATTGAGCAATGCCTATTCTGTGAGATTATATATCACGAGGCATTTCATTAGTGCACATTAAACAATTGAAGTGCAACAAAGATCATCAGCTCTACATCATACCAAAAGGTTGAGTTGTTGTCAATTGATTTTTTCAGAAACCATTTCTCAGAGGTTTATTCATCATGAAAAACAGAGTCTGTGCAATCATGGCTATTCAGCCTCCGACATAGCTGACATAGCTATTTAGCTTATGACCCAACCGTTGTTAAGCAGCCTCCACGCTATATAGCTGAAAAATGGCAAGCAATCTCTTCGGTCATTCTTGGGCATAGATCAATCATGCACAGCCAATCCAGGATGTTTATTCCAAAATTCTCCAAGAGTTATTCATGTTTTTCACGTGTCGCATATGAAAACAGCTAATATACCGCCCTATGATGGGAGTCATCTCCTTCAGCGAGGGGAAGTGGTTATGCTGTAAAGTTGACCAATCTGATCATCATAAAAGTGACAGATTTGAGAAAATCGATTGAAACTTGTATTGAAAATGACTATTCCTTACAATAAGGTATTGCACCTAAGGGAATAAGGGTTTCATCGTCTGAAATAGGAAAAGACTTTTACATTGACTCTAGTTCCTGAATCCAGAATCGCATAGAAAATATGTTCTATCCTGTGCATATAGAAAGTACATTAGATTCAGATTCTGAGCATACAAGTGGACTTGAATGCACTCGGGTTTGTACTGAGTTGCAATTGTCCAAAGTTTTTATTCTGACATCATTATATATTTTTGGAATAGCATACAATGGTATAAACCATCCACATATAGATTGACATCATACTTGTGGTTTCATAACATTTTGGCACATAAGACAAGCATGCTTCATTGAGGAATAAAGACTCTTTGAAAAGCTCATTCGGGAATGTTTAGAAATTTGTTGCCTCGTCCATTAGGCCACGAAGTCTTGGGAAAAGCCATGTCGGAACTTGAACCCGCAATCTGCATACGGTTTCCAAGCACAGTTCATCCTCATTCTGGAAAGTGACAGAAATTTTATAGTCATAAAACAAGTCATAATTCTATCGGATTGAAATGACACATTCATCATTCATACTTCTTTATCATAACAAGTCTCTGAATAGTGTTGCCCAAAAATAAAATGGGCACCATTGAGATAAGTGATCATGTGCTGAAGAATATACACATATCACTAGGCAATGACATGTTTTATTCATAGTGAAATGACATGTCAGCCATCTATCAACTACGAAAATACAACTCGTAGTAAGTTGTTGTCATTACGGACACTTCTTGATTGACTCTCCATTAGCTTCGATACCAAAGTTAAACTTCGGTAACTCTCCATCACTGATTTCTTTGTTCATCATGACAATCATTTTCCAGAACATTGTCTAAGTTGGGCACACTGTTATAGTGACCCTGAATTGACAAATGTATGTAAGCTGCAACCCAACAACTGCATTTGACATCATCTGGCATTAGCCACATTCAAAAACGTCAGGCATATTGCCAATATGACGTAGAGAGAATCAATGTTCAGATTGACATTGTTACCTCTAAAGCATTCGATGAGTAATCTCAGTCTGATTCGCATAACATAATGATTGAATAACATCCTCCATCACCATCTGATTGGTTTGATACATCTCTTTTTGCGAGGGGAGGAAGAGTATAGATTCATTCATTTTCATACAGCTGCCACACCTTACATCATTGTGATTTTGCTTGGAAAATTAAAGATCTTATCAAAAGTTCCAGCATCTGTGTATAGCAGCCATAAAATTGATGACACGGTACATCATGCCGATCGAAACATCAAATGAAGTCTTATTTGACTTATTGACACATAAAGTTCATTATGAAGAAATCATAAATGCACATTTCTCCGGCTCTATCATTGTAGGGGCACTGACATAGGAGAACGATGTTTTTTCAAATGTGAATAAGCTATATTGTAAGCTTACGACCATCACTTTGACGTCAACAGCCTGAGATGCTGATTGTCGAAATTCAAGAGTTGAAGGATTCGATGAATCAACCTTGATACATGTGTTTTGATCGATAAATTGTTGATCCATGGTTTCTCCCCAAATCTAGAGAAGCTGGCACACAAGTTGTTGCCAATGTCTTAAGGAAAGCATCTGAGCAAAGGATTGCCAGTTGTGCCATCAGGCATCGAATTTCATAGACAGCAAAGCCGAGTGAGTAAATCCGCCACTCTAGCTATTTGCCCGTCATTCCTTCCAGGTTCATGACAAGAGACAATTCATCAAAGTCATACACCAATGCATAAGTCGCATGCATGGTTGCACAGTTTGTATCCGAATGCCATTCCATCAAGGTTAAGCATCTTGACAGTAACACTGGCCAATCAAAAGCCTTCCTGTCTTTGGATATCTTGAGCACTCTCATTTCCAGCTCTTTGGACTAGGAAGCATCATGACTGTGCCTCGCCAGGACGCTAATCCTCAAAGCCGCACACTTGAGGCGAGCCTTATGAGACAGTGACCTTTGGCTTGTGGGGCGTCAACCCCTTATCAAATCCTGAACACTTGTTAACACCTGGATAAATTTATCATGATGCAACTTAAGTGGGATTATAAGTTCCACATAATCATATTGTCTACATATGCTGAAGGCATAACTGCCGCATATGGTTACAATAGGTCGCAGCTTCTATAACATTGTGGCTTCTGAGTCAAAAGCTGATAGCCAATGACTTTTGCCAATAATTGCCGACCTAATAATAATCAGGCCGTGGAAACATGTACCCCTACAAATTTAGAACCTTGTGTTTACCTTGTGTTTACCTTGTGTTTCGAGCCAAGTAGGGCCCTACTTGGGCAATGTCGGCAGTAAAATGGCAAAACCAGCCAAAATCGGGTGAAATGAAGTTTCCGATAGTTTGTTTTTTATTGTTGATATCGATGGTTTGGGTCGATGTAAGACATATGGAGCGAAGTTTTGGGTGGAATGGCTTTGGTAACCTCACTTTTTGAGGCCTCAAAGTTGTGCTACTCGGTACCTGCCCTGTACTTGGGGCTGTACCTGGGCTGTACTTGAAAACATTGGAAAAAATATTTTTGGAATCTGTTTTTTTGGGCTATTACGCTTATTTAGTCCTTACTATGGACAGTCTCCAAAGATTTAACTGAAAAAACATTTTACACTTCCTGTTACAGCACCTCAAAGTTAGGTCAGTATGGGCATTGGGTAGGTAAGGGGTAAGTAGGGGGCAATACCTACCCTGTACCTGGGCTGTACCTGGGCTGTACCTGGGCTGTACTTGAAAACATTGGAAAAAAATATTTTCAGAATCTGTTTTTTTTGGGCTATTACGCTTATTTAGTCCTTACTATGGACAGTCTCCAAAGATTTAACTGAAAAAACATTTTACACTTCCTGTTACAGCACCTCAAAGTTAGGTCAGTATGGGCATTGGGTAGGTAAGGGGTAAGTAGGGGGCAATACCTACCCTGTACCTGGGCTGTACCTGGGCTGTACTTGAAAACATTGGAAAAAAATATTTTCAGAATCTGTTTTTTTTGGGCTATTACGCTTATTTAGTCCTTACTATGGACAGTGAGTAAAATAGTCCTTACTAAATTAAGGCCCTACTGTACCCTTGTTTATGTATAGACATGACCATATTTACTTACCCTTGTTTATGTATAGCATTGAGTACTTGAGTATAGATACATGATAGGTAGGGCCCTACTTACCCTTGTTTATGTATAAACATGGCCTTACCTGACTAGTACTTGAGTATAGATACATGATAGGTAGGGCCCTACTTACCCTTGTTTATGTATAAACATGGCCATTTCCGATCAGTACCTGAGCATAGATACATGATAGGTAGGGCCATACTTACCCTTGTTTATGTATATACACAAACTGATGCTATCTATTTACACTACACAAATGCCATGTCGTACTGCAGGCCTAAGTACTTAGCAAGCTCGTCCTCGCTAGGATTTTCATCCTGGACATTCTGCTTGAAGAAATCTGCTCGAGGGTCAAGAACCACCGCAGTTTGCATGCAAGGATGCTTCACAATTACTACTTGCGACGCGATCTGATCTGCGAGCATGAATGGCTCTTTGGTATCGAACACGGTGTCAGGGTTCTCGGGGTCATCGCAAAAGAAACAGCCAGTGACGCTGTCCGGGCCAACTATGGAGTTCATCCGGTTATACATGGCGATCTTCGCTTTTTGCTGGATTTGACACTGTGTGTGACACTCAAAACTGTCACATGTCACTTCCTATGGTAGGCTGGGTGACCGTCACCAGTAGACGGGAAACACCCGTTAGGTATTTATGTATGCCTCTGATTTATCTATCTCACTTTTACCGTTCTGATTCCGTAACCCTTAACTCAGGGTTTATCTCAACGGTTAGATATATAATACCGCCGAACCATATATCTACCAGGTTTGAAGGGCCAGTATCGATAGTGCCGACTTCGCGACATATCGATAGTATCGCTACTATCACTATCAGTCGATCCCGTGAATTTAGCTATCGCGAAATATCACTATCAGTCGATTCGTCGCCTGCCACATATCACTATCAGTCGACTCGAATATGCGAACTATCATTATCAGTCGATTTGAACGTACACGACTATGTCATCAGTCGATTGGTCGGCGGATTTCGAGGTGTCGATTTCGAATGCCCGTGTCACCACTATCGTTCGACAGCAAGGCCATTTTACAAATATTATTACCTAGGCCGCCGTCACGCGACGACGCGAGGCTTCCCGTCACAAACCTCAGACGGTCTTGAGACCATAAAACAATCGTCAAGCACAGAGCCCGGCATCGATCATGCCTACACAAAAGACGAACCCACGCAGGGGACAGAAGCGTCCACAAGATAATAGTGGAAGTGTAGAGTCCGAAACTCCATCCAGGCTCAGGAAAACTTGGAGAAATATCGTCCTTTCGGCCGGTCGTCAAGGTGCTGGGTACCGGAGATGTCAAGCTAAATAACACGTAGTTCTGAGTAGTTAATATCCTTCGTTGAAGTTGATATCCTGCGTGTGTGGGTAGCACTCACTGCGTAAGCCACTATCGGCACTATCGGTATGATTGAACTATCGTTGATTATTGGTGAAGTAATCGCACTATCACTATCAGTCGATGGTGAAACTTTCACTATCACTATCAATCGATAGTAACTTTCGTGTAAATCGGCATCAGTCGATTCCATGGCATGCTACTATCACTATCAATCGAGTTGGGCTTTGTAAACTATCAGTATCAATCGATTCGAATTGTTGAGAAGTCGGGAAATATCGATCCCTTAAATCTTAGGCGATACTGGCCCTTGCCAGGTTTGGCCCCACTTGCGTTTCATTTAGCCACTGCGAGATTGCCACCATGAGTGGCTAAGCTCGGACGCCTGGGATGGGGTGAGGCGCTCCGCGCGTGAGAGTGCCGGCAGTCACGGGTATGGCCTAAATTTTATGGGTTGATTTACGGCACGCCGCACCGGTTGGAGAACGGTTTTCTACGGGTCTTAATTGGATTGGTTTACGTTTTCTGGTTGGATCCCACACCGTTGCGTATTGGCCGCCGCTACCACACGACTTCCCTGAATTATTTGATCTCTCACGGCTGCCGTATCGGCGACCCACGCGTTTCTTGGCCGCCCGGAACTGCCGCACATCTCGCGTTCCGTTGCCTCACTCCGCCCCTTCAGTCCTTCTCAAGATGGTTGCTTCTACTCGAGCCACCGCTAGCATGGCGAATCGCCGACGCGCGCTATCCACGATTTTTGATTCGGCAGCTGCGAGACACGCCAACACTCCAGCCACGCCGCCGGCAGCTCAGCCGGCTGCCAATTCAGCAGGTGCTGCGTTCCTGGCCTCGGTGCGGACGCTGCAACGGGAACACTTCGACATGAAGGTCTCCAAGTCCGTTCGCCAAAAGTTATTCGAGGACAAGAACGGGCGATTTTCCGGGACTGAGTGCCACGCGTCCGCGCTCTTCGCCAGGATGGTCTCTGCGCTGCAGACAACATTTGTCACGGAGGACATTGGTTTCGCACCCCTTTTCCTGCTGGACGATGCTACCCTCCCCATCCGCGTGGAGGCCAACGCCTTATTGTTCTCCACGCTCGAGCTCATGGTTGACCCCGCGTCGCCAGCAGCGGACTGGATGGGTGACGGGAGGGTGACGGGAGGAATTTCCGTGCTTTTCGGTTCGACCTACAGCGAACACGTCAAAATACGGCCATACTTGGCCCCTTCCCATTGCAGGTAGGGCAATGCTCGCCCCGGGTTCGTCCCGAGAGCAAGGCAGGTAGGGCCCTACCCGGTCATGCCGTCGCGTTCAATGTCAGTGAAGGTGGCGCGTGCCGGATGATTGTCGTATTCTTCCGTCAGAATGATTCCATCCCAAAAGAGTTCCTCAACTAAATCTATAAACCATTCGTGGGATTGGCATCCCATTCGAGGACACGTTGCCTCTTGAAGGCATCGTCCGCACGCGGCGGCGTCGTCAACCCATCGCCCTCACCCGGAGAATTTGGCAAGCGATATGCAACAGTGGCTCTTTTCGCGGGATTGACCCTCCGTCTCTCCTCCGGAATCCCACCTTGCGCCAATCTCTGTGCGCGGGATGTCATCGCCTATTGTGCCTGCAAACCGCTTTTGCCCACGTACGTAACCTGCTGTACCATCATAAGTATGGCGTAAACATGGCCCTACCTAAGCAGTTTCAACAGCCGAGATGGTGAAACACGGCCTTGTTAGCCTTGTTTTACTGCCAACATTGGGCAAGACGTACATAAAACGGACCATGTTTGATCTGTGTTTAAAAACACGTGGCAAACTTGGCCATTTTTGGGCAATGTTGGCAGTAAAACAAGGCAAACCACGTTGTGTTGCGCCGCGGAAGATGTTTACCTTGTACCTGAGTAGAATTGCCCTGGTATGGCCCGGTTCGAACAGCATTCACGCGAACACAAGGTAGACATCTTCCGCGGCGCACATAGCCCAAATCAATGCCCCAAATGCAAAACCCAATGGGGAAACGACCCAAACATGGTCATGTCTAGACCATACCTTAGGGTGCAGGCAAGCGTGGACAAAAATCGGTCATTTTCATGAAAAAAACAAGTTGAGTTCAAAAGAAAGGGGCTTGCTCGCAAAATACGATGGTGAAAACGGCTTGCTCAAATATTCTATGGGCCATTCATGAATGGTCCAGAAGTGGGAAACCCTTGAAAAAAATATGCACAAAAGAAAGCGCAACAGAAAAAACATGGGTCCCATGACCCGGAATCGCCACTCGCGCAGGTTCAGATCGCCGACCGTTCGCGGACAGGTTCAGACCGTTCAGATCGCGGCGTTCGAAAATCGAGAGTCTTCAGTTTATCCCAGAAGATGCCAGGCGATTACACATTACTCGAGTGATGACACAAAAGACAACGTCGCGCGATCGGGTGAGAGACACGGCATCGATAGCTCGATATCTGATAGCACGTTGACATGCGACATTGCGATAGCCGATGGCAGAGGTGACCGCGTGTCACCGTAGACGTCATGTCATGTCACCATACTTGTACAGTGCACAGTTCGAGTTGTCAGTCACGGTACTTGTAAACGTTGGAGTTCGAAATTCCTCCTCTTCTCGTTGACCATCTGTACAGTGCAGTGCCTGTCTGCACTGTACAAAATTCTGCTTGCGCTTTTGCTTTTGTTTCCATGCGTTGCTTCTGAATTCATTCTTGCTTTTTCATATTTTCTCCTGCGTGCAAGTACTAGTGCCGTAGTGTTTTTTACGCGCAGATGTAGTTAGATCTGCGCGTATTGAACGTTTACATGGGGTGAACGGGAGATTTTTCCCGCTAGTCCTTTGGACTAGATTTGGTTGGTTCTATTCCAACTCACCCCCTCTAAACTTTCACTCTCCTTAACTTTCTTCTTATTTTTTTCCCCTTTTTTCCCTCGTTACTAACCTCTTTTTCGTTGGCGCTATTTTTCAGATTGACTCGTGAGTTGGACCGGCGAAAACGCGATTCAACCCACGAACGACTCCATCGCCTTCGACTTCTATTCTCCTTTGACCCCTTGTCTTTGAATTGTTTTCGTTTGCGTGCTTGTTTTTTTTTTCCAGATTTACTAACGATTGGTTCCTTGTCCTTTGATATAGGATGGCTGAAAATTTATGAGGAGCAAGGCACGTGCTCATCAACGACGCCAACACTCGCGTTGTAGATTGTAGATAGGCTTATTGTTTGTATTTTACGAAATAGTTTTCAAGTAGGATTTGAAATAGTAATGTAGTGAATATTTAGGGAGTAGATTAGAAAATATAGTACTTACGCGATATTGGTTTGTATTAACTGTATTGCATAATGTATTCATTTGTGCGTTAGAACCCATGCTTGTTTGCACTCGTGTGTCCTATCGTATTGAGCATGTAGTTACGTAGCGAATAAAAAATAGTTTCGAATAGCAATTGCTATTGCCTTGTCGCATTTTCACATATCACATGCATACTTTTCAAAGCACGAAAGCATCAACTAGGAAGTATAGTGCATCCCGACTTGCGGTATGCATACTAAGTTTCAATATGTTGTGCATGCAACATATTGAAACTTAGTATGCAACGCATACATAGCATATCCAATATGTGTGTGTTAAAGCATATCATTAATATGTGTTTGTTATTCGTTGAAAGACCGAATATCTAGGTAGATATGGCCATGTTTACATCGTATTCGATATGCGGTAGATATATACATGGCCATGTTTGATTAGTACTTGAGAATAAACACATGATAGGTAAGGCCATACTTACCCTTGTTTATGTATAAACATGGCCATGTTTGATCATTACTTGAGAATAAACACATGATAGGTAAGGCCCTACTTACCCTTGTTTATGTATAGACATGGCCATACTTACCTTGTACTTGGATATAGATACATGATAGGTAGGGCCCTACTTACCCTTGTTTATGTATAAACATGGCCATACTTACCTTGTACTTGAGTACAGATACATGATAGGTAGGGCCCTACTTACCCTTGTTTATGTATAAACATGGCCATACTTACCTTGTATCTACCCAATGTCTAAGTGATTCATGCATTCACGTGCGTACGTATGGTGCGTTAGACATTGGGTAGGTACAAGGTAAGTAAGGGGTAAGTAAGGCCAAAAACCACGACCAAACATGGCCCTACTTGGGTTGTGTTGCGCCGCGGAAAAACTGACTAAACATGGCCATGTCTGGTCGTGGTTTTTGGCCATCCAGACACAAGGTAGATACAAGGCAAACATGGCCCTACCTACGATTCCTAAATTTGTAGGGTACCCAAGAGGTTTTCATCCATCGGTCGTATAAATATATCAGGGCTGCATCCCAAGAACTGCAGGGCTGCATCCCAAGAACTGCGATGCGCCTTCGGTGCAATGGGCTGCAACCCGAGAACTGCAGGGTTATATCCCTAACATTTTTTACCCTGCATCAAATTGATATGACAGGAGCAGGAATTGATCCTTCCTTGCTAAAGGTGTAGTGAGCCTTGTTCAAAATCATACCCTTGCACAGATACGCACACATGCGAGATATCATATCTGTGGATAAATAAAAACTGCTAAATGCTACCTTTGCCAAAACCGTGGTTTGTCATCGGATTCTTGGCCAGTCATCCGAAGCTACCGGAGATAATGACTGAGGTAGAAGGAGTTGTGATCCTAAGTTGTGCTTGACAAACATGACTAAATAAATTTCACATTAGTACGTGGCGAATTCATTCTCACTCATCGCGATAGATGTTCGTCAAAGCGTGCGTACTGGACAAAAATATTGAGGAGTTGAGCAGACCGGTTAAGGATTATAAGTCCAATTCCGTTAAGCAGGGCCGCTCCGTTTGCATTAAAACAAGCCCCTTTGTTCGTTTATTATCGAAATCGGGCTCCCCATCACCGCCTAGGATCCTCCAAAGTAGCTTAAGGAGGGTATGAAGAGTTGGGTGCACTATATCAGGCCGAGAATCGTTCGAATATAATTCGTTATAATCGTGGGATCGTCGATCGCGCAAAGGCGACGACGGCTAGCGCAAATAATCCGTAACGTAGACTTCGGATGCTTTGAATCGTCTAGCACATACATGATAACGTGTGGATCAATCAGTAATCCAGCGTAGGATTGTATCGCGAAAACGCTCTTCATTGAACCTTGGAACGTCACTCAACGATACGATTTCCGGAAAGGTGGGCTGCATCCTAAGGACTGTATGGCTAAATGCCTAAGGTGAGGGACTAAAGTGGACTCAGTTCCCCCCAATAACCTAAAAACACCATGAGGGACGCCTCAAATCGGTGTAAGAAGACTGGTACCAGCAAGAAGCGACAACAACAAAGACATCAAAGACATATACAAAGGTATGCCCGTTGTGAGGTCACAACTCTCTTAAGAGGGGAGATCTGTCAGGGTTATGACCGATGACATATGTGTCATACATGTCATACCTGTCATACCTGTCATGCATGTCATACCATGTCATGTCATGTCATGTCATATATATTATGACAGTCGGTCATGTCATATATTATTATGACAGTCGACAGTATGGTCGATCATGACTGTACAGGTCGAGTCGCGTCATACATTTATGACAGTCGTCAGTACGGTCGACGATGACTGTACATGTCGCCAGATGATTATGTCATATCATCAGGCATCCCTGTCATCGAGAGTTCGTATGATTGAACTCGAAGATGGCAAAGCAAAGATACATCTTGGAAACAAACCAAGAACCATCTTTAGCTTTCAGCATGCGCAGAACTCGCATGTGCAGCATGAACGAACTAGTCGTTACTACCATGCTGGTCGTTCAACCTACGTCTCGGGTTCACAACCCAATGGCGGTACCATCTAAGATGATGGGTGACGTAGGTATAAAAGTGAGGAAGCGTTGTGCTTCAGCAGATCTTCTTACAGAGACTGCACTCACAAACCCGCTCATCCGTTCACCTGCATTGCTGTCCAACTTTGCAGTGTTTCATTGTATATTGATAATATATTCACGGCGCTTGTATCTACAGCCGTATCAGCGGAGGGAAGCCTGCACTCATCCCCGCTCATTACTTACGCGTGTGTTACCGTCCCATAACACAGCGCTTTATATCAATATACTGAGGGCTCGCTTATCTAGCCCTAACAGAATGGTATTCTCCGACTCGTCAAGGCGACGAACTGAGAACGCATAAAGTGTGAGTGCTGTAGTAGAGATATCGAATTTTGTGTGCGCAGGTTGCGGATCGCATATTTCAAACAGGCGTTGCAGTCGCACATATATCAACATATCTCGCATAATATCGACCGCTGCGGAATAAACAGCGAAATCAGTGCGCGAGGAGACATCGTCGCAATCGCATTTGTTCACATACACGCCGTCAGAGATAACAGCGCGAGAAGGTGTGCATACAGCATGCCGATCGCACATATGCGCTGACATCATTCGCAAAATTGTTCGAGATTCGACAAACTGACGCGCATATGCACAAATCGTCATCAGTGTATGTTTCATATACAAAATGGCATTCGTATCACATGCCGTACATCTCTGCGACGAGATATCATCGCTAATCACAGCGCGCACATCAGCGATTCATCAAAGTCGCAATAAATCGCAGTTTGCAGTTTTTGATGCGTATACTGATCTCGTCATCGAAAAATCATCATTTCAAATGGTCGCAAAAATCACTTGTCGACGTGCGCATGATTATTTTGCTTGACAGTATATGTATACACCTGCTAGACGCATCATAACAGATGACGCGCGATGATGGTATACATAAATGCAGCATGTTACAATATCTGCACATAAAAGATGATGCTCATTCACTATCAGATTCACATACAAGCTTGCAATCATGAGTGTATACTATATGCTGTGTGAGTAGCTACATGCAGCACACACTAACATGCAGCACACACCACATATTGATGACTGCACAAATACTCAAATTGTCAGCATTTCATGCTTATCTGCAATATAGTGTGCAATAGATGTATATTTGAGCTTTTAACATGCAGCATCTGAGTATATGCAACATTACATCATGTATATATTCAATACTGAGTGACTGCAATATTCTAAGTTGTCATGACAGATCATTGAATACTCTGCAGCAACATCATAGTGTGTGCAAAAAGTCGAGTGTGTGGAGATAATAATACCTGCAGCAACACACACACACACACACATACTTGCAGTATACACTATCATGAGTATATACTGAGTGCATGCAGCAGATGTGCATTTCACCACCTGTACATTATTATACTGAGCATCACTGTGATTGTGCATGCATTATTCATACAGCTTGATCACGATACCAGCTGTAATGTACATACCAGTTTGATCACGTTAACAACTGGGACACATGGCATCACATCACAATACATTATACAATGCACAAAGCATACTGCAGTGCATGTAAGCTATATTGGAACCCATGTAAGTGTAAGGTGCCTGAAGGTGATCTTAACACCATAATTAGCTCGACATGCTCTGACGAAGGATTTGGGATGAGCATGTTCGTTCTATGGTGGATCACTGAATGGAATGCTCACCGGAACTACATGTGAAATAAATCAAGCAACTCATTATTGTAAATGAGAGTATACAGGATTACAATAACTCCTAAGCTGATATATATATCATGCTAGATTTATTCAGTACATGGTATACAGATCATCCTGCATGATAAATCATCTTGGTGTATTGTAATACCAGAAGTCACCTACATACAAGTGTGTATAGTAAATAATTCACACACACACTTACAAGTACTAAATCAGCAAGTACCTACACAATGCACACACCACTGACATTACTATGTATAATGACATTCACTGACTCAGTAAGTGAAATGATCAACTATAATGTCAACTATGTGCATGATAATATAGATACCATCCGACAAACACATGTGCGTGTTGGATGTCAGTGATGGCGATACATAAGGGAACAGGATAAGAAACCATGCTGAAGGGCTGGATGGAGAATATCTCCAGACCCGAAGGCATTATACAATGCTCAAATAAGCAGCTGGTCACTGCTGAGCATTGTCCATTCGTCTCACATATTAGCTGGAGCAACTACAACAAGTACATTGCATTATGATAGTTGATTCAGAATTGATCAGCTCAATTTGCATGCAACCACAGATCAGTTTTCACATGATTTCTGACAATAGTGTAAAGGACAGTCACACACACATAAATGTGTTGTGTGAAGTTGCTGTGATTGTATCCAGCAAAGTCCAGATTTGTTCCAAATGAGATATATCACTTTGATAAATCTTAAGAGCACAGACCTATGCTCAAACAAATCATAGGTTGAGAAATATCGCTAAAGTGGCTGTTTCCACTTAAGTTGATTAATATATACATAACCAGAAAAGTACATTTGCTGTGCATGGGTTTAAATCAGTAAAACCCAGAATGCTGTCAACTGTAAATGTTGATATACAGCACAACTCACTTATTTGCTATGAAAAAATGTCATATGCAAAAGTGAAGTTCCTTGTAATGATTCTGTACTTACATTTCACATTTACACTGAAATATGTCACCACAGCAATATTTCAGACAGCTGAAAAAAGCTGTAAAATAGGTGAAAAAGCTCCACGTTTAATTTCAAAATGAAAAATGTGTGCCTATTTTATGTAAGATTATGATTTTATACCTATTAAGGTATCAGAAAATCATAATGACACATGTCATATCAGTGTGACACCCTAAAATATTAGGTGTTGAATATATATGGGTAACGCTATTGCTATGGCAATAAATCGCTCAAAATGCTGTACGTAAAACACATTTTAAAAATTTCGGATTGATTTTTTTTGATAAAATGAATGTTTATATATCAAATATCAATCCCTGATTTATGCAGCATGTGTAACGCCCTGTAACAACCCTAAAATTAAATGTGTGTAACAGGGGTGTAACGTACCTCCTAAAAAACACTTTACGTTTATGTCGATATTAAAGACGTTTTGCTTAAAAATCTTTGCAAAAACGTTATACTGCTTATTTTATACCTGTATTAGGGTTACTGATATTATGTAACACCCTAATCACCATATTGAGTAACAGGGCCACTGTAACCACATATGCCCTAAAATGCCAGTTTTATTTCGAAAAACTTCGTTTTTTGGCATTATTATATCATGCTAAATCATCACAGACATGATAATATTGTAGGGCAACAACCCAAAAACTGCAGGGCTACAACCCAAGGACTGTAGGGCTGCAACCCTAAAACTGTATGAGCTGCTTTCTATAAGGACTGCAAGCTATAAGCTATAAGCTATAAAGTATATAAACAACTGACTGCCTATGTATTCACACTTCCTCAAGGGGGAAGAAGGTGGATAGGATTCACACATATCCATTTCATATTCCGATCTGGTGATTTCTGATGGATTGCTTTTGATAAAATCACTGCATCCACAAATAACGTTGAAATCTGTACAACGTTGAATCCACCATCACTAATAAAGTGTAAACTCGGATGGGAAACTATATTCCAATGACTATAAGTTGACTCTTGTTCAGCATTTACATTCTCGAGTAAGTTTGGAATGCTGAACTATATACATAACATATAACCTGATACCATGCTTAATTGCATTTCCTGGATCAGAAGATGATAGTTATATAATGTATATATATATATATATCCCACCTGATGCACTTTGGCACTATAGCCGTACATAAGAGTGGGAAGGACAAGTGCATCGCTGTAAGACTGGTTGATATAGTCCCAGTGCTGAAGGCAGAATTTAGCACCTGAATAACAGCTGATAACTGTTGGTGACCACCATGTAAGACCTTCCAAGCGTAACTCTTTTGTCCTGAGATGCAAGTGAATTGTTCATAAATGTTGACATCACATAAAAGCATTCTGATAAAAACCCTATATATCCATGTGAGTTGTCATTACTACAAATGACATGGGTTTTGAATCGTCGAATGAGTATAACTCCAATGAATTCATTAGTACAGAATAGCTGTAGAGATTATTCCTCCGGCTGGATTGCAATCATTCACAATCCCTGTACATTCCGGTGACAAAATATTGCACTGGACTGATCACCACACTTGTATAATCTGTGATATATAAGTCACCAGAGAAAGCATTGCAATCAGCACAATGCTGTCTAGACTCACAAAGATGAGTAACAGATATTCTCAGATGTAATAAATGGAGGCACAATGTGACCTACGCTAAAATCGCGTATGCTCGGGCACTGTATTGTGACCTGCGCTAAGATCGTGTATGCATGGACACAACATGACTCGTGCCAATGACGTGGACATATATTTTTTGCCACGACATCACATCTGAAATCAATAAATCACTCAGAGTAAAGGTGTTGACATCAGTATAGCACAATTATACATATAGTCATGAGGATTTTAAAGAAGACATAGTCTCTCCGATATTGACAAACATGGTACATATATATATATCCATGCTCTCTGATCATATATTGATATCCCACAGCATACGATGATGGTAATAGCAAGCCACTTCGCCGCTGGAGGGTAGTGTTGTATATACACAGCACATGCTTGGGTACTATATGACCCACGCTAATGACGTGGATTCGGGCTGCATCCCAATAACTGCAATGCACCTTCGGTGCAAGGGGCTGCAACCCGAGAACTGCTATCCAGCTTCATAGAAAGCTTCCACGTCATCACAAAGAGGTCGGACCTCTGTTGTATTTGAACGGCGCTTGACAACCGCCTAGCAATACACTTCCTTGAGGGGGGAAGATGATAAGCTAGAAATACAACTAAAAACCAAATGAATAATAAATAATAAATAATAAAGACAAATAATAAAACAAGTAAGTTGCATCATTGTTTTTGTTGTGGTAAGCCTGACTATATACAGTCAAACCATGCAAAACTCCATGAAAGTTGACACATACATCAGCCATGACATTCATATGAGCTTGATTTTGAAGACCTAGACATTGTATACATCTGGTCTAGCATGTATCCAGACTATAATTGTATACTGACACGGTGCAAGCACTATAGCCTCTGCCACTGATGATCATTGGAAAGGGCAACCATTCTTGATACTTCATACATATCCTCTGATTGGATCATGAAAGGTGTCAAGATTGCTCAATGCAATATGCAGGCCACGGCCTGAGTACAACACCTAGAAAGGTCAAAGCCACTGAGCTGACCAATGCAGCATAAATGCTAGCTGCCTTGAAGGCTATACAATAAGCCTATTGCCCTTATGTCTTGATATGTATCCGTGTATTGGCATCTCTTTGAGGTAATTATGCCTACTGAATGAGCCATACCAACCATCTTGTCTTCATTGATCATTACATATCTGATCATATCGCCATTGAGCAATGCCTATTCTGTGAGATTATATATCACGAGGCATTTCATTAGTGCACAATAAACAATTGAAGTGCAACAAAGATCATCAGCTCTACATCATACCAAAAGGTTGAGTTGTTGTCAATTGATTTTTTCAGAAACCATTTCTCAGAGGTCTATTCATCATAAAAGACAGAGTCTGTGCAATCATGGCTATTCAGCCTCCGACATAGCTGCATAGCTATTTAGCTTATGACCCAACCGTTGTTAAGCAGCCTCCACGCTATATGGCTGAAAAATGGCAAGCAATCTCTTCGGTCATTCTTGGGCATAGAGCAATCAAGCACAGCCAATCCAGGATATTTATCCCAAAATTCTCTTCGAATTATTCATATCTTCTATGTGTCAAATGAAACAACCAATATATCACCCTATGATGAAAGTCATCTCCTTCAGTGGTGATTTTGCATAGTGACTTTCTTGCTGTTTATTTTCTTCTCATGCTGCAGGTCTGCTGCATCCCTGTGTGATTCGTCCTCGATGAAAGAACAAGACATGTTGAAGCCAGTTTTGCTTTTGGATGAAGAAAGCTCAGAAGATGAAGTTACCAGCAAGTTTCGTAGCTGGTACAACGTTCCGGATGTAGCAGTAGCAAAGAGGCGCTTGCAGAATAAGAAAAACGCTGAGCGTGAAGCCAACACTTGAACAAAGAATCCCCTAAATTTCCCTAAAGTTTCCCTAAAGTTTCCCTAAAGTTTTACTAAAATCTCCTAAATATGACATTATGACACATACTTAAGTATAAACCTTACTGTATGTAAACATTGGGTCCTCCTAAAGCTGGGTAAATAGTGATTGGACAAGGTAAATATATATATCCGTATAAATCAAGTTTTAGGGAAATGACATAATATAAACGCGCTGTCATATTTAGGAAATCTGAGGCATACTGCTTTGTTATTGGCTAGATATTTAGGAAACCATAGGCACATTGCACTGCTATTGGCTAGATATTTAGGAAAACCTAATATACTGCTATTTTATTGGTCCAATATTTAGGAAACCATAGGAACTGTGCACAGCTATTGGCTAGATATTTAGGAAAACCTAATATACTGCAATTTTACTGGTCCAATATTTAGGAAACCATAGGAACGGTGCACTGCTATTGGCTAGATATCTAGGAATCCCTAATTTGCAGCTATTTCATTGGTCCAGTATTTAGGAAACCATAGGCACGGTGCACTGCTATTGGCTAGATATATAGGAAACCCTAATTTGCAGCTCTGCCATTGGTGCATACCGTATGAGAAAGTCCTTCACTGGCTCCACACACGTGCTCCTCTACATTTGCTACTAAGGCTATTGGGCAATACTTCAGAGAAGGTTTGCTCAACTTACTGGACGATGTTGGAAGCTGGCTGCGCTGGGTATGATAAGGTGAATCCGGTGGTCCCATTAGTAACTGCCTGTGCGTATTTGATGATACAGGTGCATGACGTGGTAGTGCTGACTGCCAGGGCGATCAAGAAACATGGCTTTCGTGAGGATGGCGGCACATGGAACGATGAGCTCTACACCGTTCTGTTTGTCCACCACCGTTACCCCTTGCTTTGCGTAGTACTCGTCTTCGACTTCTCTGTATGCAACGACCCGTGCTAGGCGACACACCACCCGCTGTGTTGCAGAGTTTCTCACAAGGTAGTATGCAAGAATTTGTGCGTAAGGGTAGCCTGCTGGCAGACCTAGCTCGCCAAACCCACTGACGGTACCAGAGAGAGACACGTGGTAGGAGATTCGCTTGGTGGTTCGCATGTATTGGGAAGAAAACATCACCTCCTTGTCTAGGGACATCCTGAGGTAGACCATGATTTCATAATCCCCAGGCATTACATTCGTGTAAGTTGACACCAGACCATCAAGTTGCAGGCGAAGGTTGCATGAAAGAGTTGTGGGAGATAGGTGCCTCCCTGCGCCCAGAAAATAGCAGGGCGCATCCTCATCTTCTGCCGCGGGATCCGTTGCACGGCTGACAGCGATCTTGCCAAATAACTTTGCCGCCAAGACATCCAACTTGCGCAAGTTTGGATATCTGTAACAGTAGTCATCTAGGGCATCGTCCTCACATATAGAATTCACGAGAGCTTCCACAGGTCGGTTTTTCACGTGCGTGTCCTTTGCCACACCCTTTAGACGCTGGATGGCACGCTCCACCCACATCTCCATGGCGGCACCAACCTCACCCAAATAGTGTTCTTGCCGAAACAGGTACACCACTGCCAGCCTCAAGTTGTATGTCAGCAGCTTCATTATACCTGTGTTTTCCAGGATATTTGCGTGCTCCCGGAGGTGTTCGCGTGCTGCGACTCTAGCTGCTTCCACGTCCGCAGTAGTCCACCCAGTGTGCGTGCCCGAAGCTCGCACATAGTGCAGCACGGCTCGGCGAAGGTGCTGCCAGGCATCCTCCATCGCCATATTCCATTTTGCGAGTTGATCACCGATCACCAATGGGCTGAAGTAGACGACCCAGTTCAGGACATCCTCCATTGTGTACATGCCTGTCACTCAGGATCAAACTAGGTGCTTTAGTATAAGACATTCTACGCATAGGTCTCCTAACGCCTCTCATAGCAAGCTCAACAACGGAAACTGCATCAAGAAGTGGCACACGTCCCTGCTCTGCCTACTTCGTACACTCACCGAAATACTGCACTATATCGTTGTACTTGCGTATGACGTCGTGCGGAGGTTTCACGAGCTTCGCCCGAGCTTGCATTTCGTCCTGAATCGTCTTAGGCAAAGTTAAGGTTGAGTCGGGTACCCCTGTCACTTTGCCCAACAGCAGCTTCCAAAATCTCTTCACCACCCCGTATAAGACGCAGTGGCCGAGGGGGACGGCGTAACCATGCATGGGGTCGAAGTATGGGATTCGCTCGAGCGCGCCACGCCCGTGCCGTCCAGTAGATTGCGGGGATTCCCCTCCATGAATGGTTCTCGAAACCAACGCTGCATGCCCCTCTTTAGAAAGCATGAGCAGCTGTTCATCGGCATATACCTCAGGTTTTCCCTGCACTGTTGTCATTTGTAGTTTGACCGGCTTGGCATACCCCTTGAAATACATTCCCTTCCCGCCGGGGCCGCTCGTCCCTTCGAAAAGGCTGTACGCATCCGCCCGGTAGCTGCCGACTCCCATGAACTGCCCCATTGTGATCCGCATCACCGAATCCGCATGCACCATTCCTAAGAATACTTTCAACGTGTAAGTCCTTTTGAGGAAACTGTCGTACACGTCAAATCCCGTCGCAAGGCGTTGCATATCCCTTTCAAATTGCCCCCATATCACAAGAGGGTTCTTCTCCTTCTGCCGAGGGCCGCGTGTGATCCACAGATTCCGATGCCACTTGTCACGTTGCCGAGCCTGCAAGCATCCAGTTTGGGTTTGCTTACACATACATGCGATGAACATGATTGCTAATGCACTGTTCCACACATGAATCATGGAATCTACTCGCACACATGAATCCATCCTGTGGTTCTGTGTGTGTGTGTGTGTGTGTGTGCGTCTCACTGTATTGCCTACATTCAAGCTTTGTCACCCCATAGGCCAACCAACGCGTCACTGCATCGACATTCTGATTGGGCGTACCGTGATATGCAGATCATCGCACTTAAGCACACCAACGCCCATGGAGTATGACCTGCTCGCAATAAAAACATTTCTCACTATATTTACACAAAGGAACAGTGAAATCAGTACACTACAGCAACTGTGCCGGCCGATGTCGCACCCGATGTCCGAGACCCATAATTGGGCGTCGTCCGCCCCGGGCGAGATTACCATCGAGCGGTGCTCCGCGTACTCCACACCTGGATCCCCCCCCTGCGGAGGAGGATCTTCAGCTGTAAACGATGACGGCGATAGCAAGGCACCTCCTGTGACGTGATCAATGTGTTTGGCCAGCGCTGCCGTCCAGAAGTCACGTCCAGTGCGGGCATCCCGCCGGGCCCGTAGCTTGCAGAACTCCGGGTCACGCATCCAACGTCGTATAGTGCGCTCCGGTGCAAAGTAATAATACCAATCCCGTGGACGGATCTCCTCTCCATGCACGGTGCGTATCACCTCGAACCGTTTCTCCTTGCACGTACGCAGCGCGACACCCTCAGAGTCCTTTTCTAGTACGGTGTCACAGGTTTGGTTCTTGTCCCAAGAGCTTGGATCCTCGCCTGGGGGATAATGTCGGCACCAATTCACGCATACATGCACCGCGTGGTCCATGTGCGACCTGGTGTTCAAAAACTTCCTCATTCTATACAGACTTCGAGGAAGATTGCACTTTCCGGGTCCCCCCATAAGCATGATCATGACCGTCAAAAACCTATCAAATGATGGCCTCGACCAATTCAGCGCCCTTCGCAGCTCCATAAAGTAGCAGACCGCCTCACCCACTGTCAAGCAGTCGGCCTCCGTATCCCCCACAAATAAGGGGTCACCGGCCGCCGCGTTGAAGTTAAGCTCCGTTTTTTCAGGCAGCAATGCCTCCAGCTCCCAGGCGGCATCGCTCCACAGATCTTCTTCCTGGCAGTTGTGTTCTTGGAATATCTACATCCAATGGCAAGTGAACACCAAATGGTCGTCAGTATCAGGAAGCGAGTAGTCTTAAACTAACAGCGTGGCACATCGATCGGTGGCCATGGGGGCCTGGCAACTACCTGCTGGAATATACTTGTGACCTCGTCCTCTGGATCCGGGGCGTCCTCAGCTGCATCTAGCAGTTTCTGCACACTTATTCCATGGTCCTCCTCGTCCGACTCCTCCTCAAGGTTGTCCATTAGACAAATTCGGCCTTTCGCCAGCTCCTCGTCGAAGAAGACCTCCACGTTAGGAGGGAGTCCATGTACTTCACAATCGCTGTTTGCTGACGGGTTAGCTTCCCCAAAAGCATTGCTGGTAACACCATTCCCCAAAAGCATTGGCTGCAAGATCACACGATACCGATTGTCCATGGTCCCCCCATGTTCCGTTAGCCAGGATTTAATCACCGCCAGCACTTCTTTTTCGCCAGCCGGTATAGGGCCTCGACATTCTGCAGGTAGTTCACGCACCGCACGCATTGTGCTTCGTATGCTGGTGTGAGCTTCTTGGCTCCGCTGCACAATCAGCATGAGCTCGTCCTCCGTGAACATCACCGATGCCCAGCACTCCTGTTTTCCTGCGCAGATGCCACACCTCAACATGGTTCCATGATACATTAGGTACATCCTGGTGCAGAATGCACTCCTGGTCCACCCCGTTGGTGTGCCCCGGCGACCCCTGGTGCTGATGCAGTAACCGTGGCGTGAGTTTGTGGGCTCCATCGAGCCACGAGCAACGGATGTGACATTCAGGCGACTCTCGAACTGTTTGCCTGTATTTGCAATCAATGTGCCCCGCTCCATTAGAGCACTGTCAGCACTTACTATTTCACAATTCCAGTTATATTAAAAAAAGGCAGGAAGGTCCAAACGTTGTCCTTACTATTCACAAACAAAAACTTGAGTCTACAGGTTCCCACTTCTGCTGAAGGCGGGCTCCTTCCCCACGGATTGGTAAGCACTTTGCGGTGTATTCATTCTGCCCTGGCATAACTATGATTGCCTGCTACTTCTTACGTACAGCAGGCAGCATATGAGGAAGGCACGGCGTCAAGGTGCGTCCAATATAAACTACTGCCAACTGTTCACACTGCTCCAGGCCAGACGCCTTCCTTATCTTTCCGCACAGGGCTATGGCGTCCAAAATTGCCGCGTGCGCAGCGCTGGAATCCGGTCCATGCCGAAGTGACCACGGCACTCTGCCGCGGTCAACACGCCGCGTTCCAAACCAGCCTCGTCCCTCCACGCAACCTCGTAGTTCCGTTTCACCGAGATAGCAGGAACGACTTTCATTTGCATGCCAACCAGCTCCTCGAACGTCCAAGACTCAACCTTAAAGTCGCCGTGGAAAATACTGTAGTCGAACCTTGCCAGTGGCTCCACCCTGCCATCTTCATCTCCGTCGTCCGCCGCTACTAGGTGGCATCGCATTATCTCAGGAAATCCCATCCTGCGCCATTGTGCTGCTGCGCCGATGGTCTCGTGTTCAATCACCGTTTTCCCCACGTGGAGATCAACCTCTCGCTCGGTACCGTGCATATCGTTCACCACCGCCCCGAAATAGTCACCAAACGTGGCATGCGAATCGGTCTCGAAAGCTTCGATTGCCTCATCGGTGTGCACTTTTACCATACACTTACGTTTTGCCGTCGCGGTCATCGACATTCTCTTCGTGAGTAGCCCCCTTCCGGTTCGGATCACCTTGCACATGTCATCCTCGTCGTCATCGGCATCCTCCGCCATGCTTTGCACCGTTCGAGCTGCACGATTGGGGCGCGGTGCAACAGATGCTGTCGCTTTCTGCGTGTTCGCCTGAGACACACTCAATTTGAAAGCAGCTTTCAGACTCGGACACTTCTTGGCGCGTTTTCGCAGGTCCTTAGTCCACTGCTCCCGCAACTCCCCCAGAGCCTCCTGCTGCCATCCTTCCGTTCCATTTTGCGTTCCAAGTAGTTTATACCCGGGCATCGGTACCACCTCGAAGACGGCCTGGGCTGTCATGGGAACTCGTTTCCGAGTCTCCCGCGCTACGCGCTGCACGTGCTCAATCAATACCTTTTCATCCAACTGTTGAACTTGCGTGACTAGCACCTGCTTTTCCCGCATCAAGTCCTCGTATGCTGTTGGAACCATACCGAATGCTACGCTCAGCCTGCGCTTGTTGCCTGACACCGCAATAAGCAAACCCGCCCCCAGCGCTTCCTCAACGCTCCGTCGGCGATGCAGGTACATTTGCAGGTATGCATCCATGTATGTGTACATGCCAAGGGCACACATGGATAGGGCACCTACCAGCAATCTTCATCAGCCTCTGCTCTTCATATTCCGTCACCTCCGGTGCCCTTGCTTTCGGTCGCGGCACGGTTGCCTTTAGTGGCACTCCTGGTTCCGAGCGCGCTCCTGGGCTCCCCCGATGCGGTGCCCTGGCATCCTTTGGTGCTGGTGCAGTAACCGTGGCGGCAGTTCGTGGGCTCCGTCGAGGCACAGTAGCCGGTTGTGGCGCTCCTGCAGTGGCTGGGCTCCCCCGTTGCGGAGTCCTGGCCACCTCTGGTGCTGCGGGTATACTAACCGTGGCGTGATTTCGTGGGCTCCGCCGAGGCACGGTTGCCGTTAGTGGCGCTCCTGCTGCGGGGCGTACGCCTGGGCTCCCCCTTTGCGGAGTCCTGGCCACCTCTGGTCCTGCGGGTATACTAACCGTGGCGTGATTTCGTGGGCTCCGCCGAGGCTCGGTTGCCGTTAGTGGCGCTCCTGCTGCGGGGCGTACGCCTGGGCTCGCCAGTGGTGGTGTCCCAACAACCTCTGTTGCACATGCAGTAAGGGAAATCACCAAGTCCGGGCGTTTTTTCTGGGATTCTTTGTTGAATGCGTTCACCGCCTGGATGTCACGGTTTTGACGCATTTCGATTGTGGTGCCCTTTGGGCCCAGATTACGCCGGTTGTTCAGACGTCGAATGATCTTCGTTTTTGCAGTGGCTTCATCCAGCTCGGGATGCAGCTCTCGCAGCGTTTTCACGCACATGTCGAAACGCTCTTGGGCCGCGGCGTTGTTTGCCCAATACTTACTCGTGGTTTTGTCCACAATCTGCTTAGCCTCCACGTCGTATGCCACGGGGCATTTCCGTATAACACTTTCAACTTTCATATGTGGACCACCTCCCTTTCTCACACGGTTTTTTCCTGATTCGAGCACCAGTGCGTGAACATCAGGGTATTCGTAAGATCATCAGGGGATCATTGGGAGTGAGAAGAGGGGGCTTCTTCACAGGTTGTGCACAACATGGGGCCAAAGGCATCGCATGAAAGCAACGGGTACCTTTTACTGCATTTGGTTTGGCTCCCTCCGCCGGCAGCGTACAAGACGCTGCGGAAATGTCACCGCTCTCGGTCTGCTGCGGCGGTTCCGTCTCCGCCGCGCTCGTTCGTGGAATATGGCTTGGGGCAAAGTGCACATGCCGGGTTAGGGGCACAACCCCAGGTCGATGCCCATAATCCATTGTACCCTGCGAGGCCCCATCACGTGCCCAAAAATTTACATACTATGTACAAATACGTAGTACGCAGGCCGTATCATATAACATGTCGAAATGTTCGTGTTAACTATTTCTAATTATGCTATATATTTCTAATAATAATTAGTAGAAATGTATACTATTTGTAAACACGTAGTACGCAGGCCATATCATATGGCAAAACACCAGGTTTGGGATACTTCTGATGGGATGAACATGATCGACGTGAGCGTGAGTGATGATCGAAGGGAAATTGTCGCGTGTCTTGCAAACAAGCTATAAATTCAAATAGCAGGGGTGGACCCTAAAGAACACAAATTTTTAGCCGATGCGCAGCGATGCCAAGACTCATGAAACGAAAACGAATCGTGAACGGAAAACTGTCATCGCAAACGAATCGTCATCGGTAATCCGGTATGCACGCTTGCATGATGACTTACATGGCCAACACGATCAATTACGGCCTAATGGAGATCTTGATCGATTGTGCTAGTATAATATGTATCTATATACACATTGCTAATATAATATGTAAATATATTTGTTGTAACTAAAATATAATAACTATACCGAGATGTTCTTAATGAAGTCGGCAGAATCTAACACCACTGCACACCGATGCAGGAGATCCATGTGTCCGTCTAGCGTGGCAGCCAAGTTACTCGGCTCAATGTTGTGCAGGGTCCTATATGACACACATGCGTCTTCCACGATGATAACACTGTATCCCAATTGCACCGCCGCAAGGGTCGTGTGCAGCACACACTGTGAGACATACGCCCCCATGATAACAATTGCTGATGGTGTTGGGTGTTGAGAAGACACCGCATCTCGCACGTTTCTATAGCAGGACTCGTGAGACATGGATATGTTTTCCGAGTCGAACGCATTCATGTTCCCACACAGAAAGGCGTGGTTCCGTAGTTCGTCAGCTGAATGTGGCCCAAGGTCTGTCAGAAAATCGTCGGACTCTGGCGGAATTCCGGTGTGAGCGACACCGGCTGAAGAGGTCAAGTATCCTCTTCCATCATCAAAAAAATGCATCTGTGGCGGCCTGCGTTTGCCATGGCCGATACCACTGTGTCCGATTGATAGGGATGTTGGCATGGCGACAGGCAGTCAAAACTTTCTGAATCGTTTGTCGGTGTTCTGGTTTGAAGTCCGCGCCATGCGCAGCCTGAGCATCCAGGACGAGCACTGACAGGCAACGGGGATCTGCGTTGCCACTGCTGGAAGAACGCCCTGGATATGCAACATTTGATACCCGGGGTGCTGGTGTGGAACCGGACGTGACCCGCATTTGGGAGTACGGCCACGCGATAGATCGCAGTCCTTTACGGCATACACAGTTCCACGGTGGTGGCGCAACGGAAATGACAGTACTGGAAAGAGCCAGACCCGCTTGGCTGGAACCACGAACCATGCGTAGAAGTGATGCGGGGCGCTGAAATCGTCCCTTCTACAATCGACTTCTAACACGGATACCAGGCTGTGACCGGCGAAAGCCTCATCCAGCACCCGCTGTTGGTGGTGATCATGCTTGCGGAGGTGGGTGTCGTTATCAATGAGGAACTGCATTGCAGCCTCTTTCGAAGGACGGTCCCCGGGCAGGCCCTCCTTGGCGGGCTTCGCCTGCCACAGTGCTTCCAGTAGGCAGATTGTCCGGACGGTGTTCAAGTCTAGGACATGCAGACCCTCCGGAATGCCCGGACAGACAAACCCGACATGGTATCGGAAGGTAGGCATCAGCTTTCGGTAGACCACCTTCTCCTTGAGCGCGGCAAGGCTGTCATCAGGGCAGACCCAATCAGGTTGAGCCGGGATGAACGAGCTTCGCACGACATTCACCTGACCAGCAGAACCCAAGTTGTGTAACCAGTAAGGTTATCGGCTATGGGTTATCTGTACCAAATACGAGAACACGCACCACGCAGAACATTGCACAGAGTGACTATGACCACACTTTAATCAACAGTTGCTCACAACACGGGCATTACCACAACCAAGACTTTCGGCCAGACGGTAATATATTGTATACAGGGACACTTATTATTACAAACTACCGCGCTACACACACTGATTATTATTTACAGAGGGTTAAAATGTCCAGGGACTAAACGCTCGTGGGGATCGACTCCTTTCCCCACAGAACACTTTTGTATCCGAGAGGCGC